>JAJOOR010011625.1:0-39025 GCA_036250505.1 Solanum acaule | reverse complement strand
AAAAACTTAGCTCAAAGGCTATCTTGGAAATCAAAGTTTCCCTTCTTGCTTCATTTAGAAAGCGATTACTCTTTTCTGAAAACTAGCCCGAAGGCTCTTTGGAAATCGAGGTTTCCTTTCTTGTTTAAATGTGAAAACATTTTAAAATCTTGGAAATACTTAGTTCCCTTATAGATTTTTGAGAAATGAACTCAACTTTTTAGTACTCTTTGCTTAACTTGAAACTTAAGTCTTAAAATAAAGTTAAAACGTTTGTGAAAACTTTAAAAACTTCTCTTAACTTGACTCTTAACTTCACTTGACCTGACTCTTAACTTTACTTGACTTGACTCTTAACTTTCCTTGAATTGAATTATGGATTCAAGGATTTTGATTTGTGATAGGAAAGATCTCAAGATGTTTAGGAGTGTTTGTAGATAGCTAAACATGAGAAAAGATCAAGAAATCACCGTCTTGGAACAAGTCCACGACGCGGAGTTTCATTTAAATATTTGATCACGAAATTAATTTTGAGACAGAGGAGTCCACGTCCCAACCGCGACGTGGAGTTGGTTTTTGTTCACTGGGGGAGCAAGTCCGCGACGCGGACTTGCGTGCCAAAACCCGCTCGACTTTTCCCTTCGTTTTCTATCCCCAATTAGCCTAAACTCGACTATTTTTCTCAAATTCATTTTAGATTCCAATACCCAGCATATGTACCCAAAAACCTAACTCAAAGAAACTCTAAAACTCGACGTAAAGATCCCAGAAACATATCATTTCAACCCAATTCAAGAACGATATAAAATTCAAGAATACAAATCAGGAACATCAACTTCCAAACTATTTTAGGACGAATTCACACTGAAATAAACATGTTTGACACATGGGTGAACAAACCCAACGTTATGAAAGCCTCACATACCTTGTAGGGATCACCCTCGACGAAATCCACAAGCTAATCTCGACGAATCTTGAACGAATCCTGAACGTTTTTCTCCTTTCTCCTCTTTTCTCCTTTCTCCAAGCCCTAGCGTGAAATTCATTTTTCTAAAATTGACTAAAATCTGAATGTACCCCAATTAAACTCCTAAAAATGAATTAATTAAGTTGGGTAAGGAAAAGACCAAACTACCCTTCCAAAATCCAGATTGGACTTTTCTTATTCGAACAACCCAACTTTCGAAGGGCCTAACTTAGTCATATGAACTCGGAATCGCGCAAACTTGGCGGCGTTGGAAAGATCATTCCAAGAGCTTTCCAATCATATCTTGAAGTACACCTAAATCATCTTGAGCTAGGAGTTATGGCCATTTGAAGTTGACCAAAACTCAACTTTTCTTAACTTGAACAAAATTCCAGATTTCCATTCTTTCCAAAAAAATGACTATTATCCAATTATTAGCTTCTTCCTAGTTACTTCAAATTGAGTGATGTTACATACTAAGATTACAAAGTAAAAATATAATAAAGAAAAGACAGCTCCCACCATGTGGAAGGAAAAATAGAAGTTGTTAGAGAATTGTCTTCGTCTTCACCTATGAAACATCATTGATCCTGCAACTAGACTATGCCTAAAGGTATAGCAAGAGTAGTGTCAGTACAACCACACGTACTGGTAGGCATCATCGGTCAACCCGAATACCCACCACATAATATAAGAAATCAATTGGCGAAACATGCATTAAGACTAATCGCTCTTCCACCTTTATATTTTGTTTGTCCTTACCATTCCGGATATTGATATCATACTAGCATAATTGCCTCTAACCTCTTACTCGCTTCTTTTGTGATCATACCTAATCATTTTATCCCTTAAGGAAATTCTGGATATACTACTTCCAACTGATCAATACTCACGACACGCCCTTACTCATTCCACCAAACTAATGCCCCCACTTGGGTTACAAGCTTCACCCTATCAAGGCTTATAACGGTCTCCATACTATTCCCTTTCTGGGGAAACCCCAACCATTAACACTATCACTAAACACCACCCCAAACCTCAACAATAATACACATGACCACATTCTAAAAAACAAAGATAGCACCGGGACCCTTAGTTCCCCCTTACCATACCACAACCCGAATTGAGACTCTACCATTCACAATTCATTACACAACAGGTATCGCCAATTAACTTACCACATCGCAACCCGCACATATAAGAACATAATGTACAATCCACTAATCATTTTAGGAAACATGCCCAATTCCACATTATCAATAATACACATATATATGACAAGTCAATGGTCCTCTCATGGAACCCATATTCAAACTATTAGTGTATCGGTACGTGGCTCCCGATCCAAGTTAGTGTGCCAGACGTGACACCCAATCCCATATATACGCCGGAACATAGCACTCGATCCAAGGTAGTGTGTTGGAACGTAACACCCGATCCATTCAACAAGTCATAATCACAATATACATTCTCATAATCATAATCATACAATCAAAAGTTGATTCATGGCATACAATTCTTCATTCATACTCATTTACGATTAGTGTGATCAATAATGCAACATTCACATACATACATGCATTAAAACGGAATAATTACTAACATACATCACACCAACATGAAATCACAACCATCACCTACCCCTAGTTCATCGACTAAGGTTTTCTCCTACGGTATACGTCTGATTGAATACCTAAGGTACAAGTACAAACATCTCGTTTCAGTGCACGAAGCCTATGCATGAATTCTATCGTCAAATTCAATATATTATGCAGTGAATAACGGATTTATAACGACTCAATTAAATAAACCTAGCCTATGTGGGCGCCAAGCATCTGCACGGAATTATGGCTCCACTCCTTGTTTTCGGACCTCGTGACGGTGGATTTGACCGAGAATTCACAAGCTATCGTTGGCCTTGCGCTAGAAATCTCTTTCTCCTTCTTTCCCATGCCTAGGGCAGCCTCTTGAGGGTTTTTGGGATGATTTACGTCTAATTTAGGTGTTTTGGAAAAAGGGAGAAAATAAGGTTTTGCGTTTTTTTAAGTTCTGTCCCGTTCATCCCGCTCTGCCGTGATCTCTGCTGCTCTGGCGCCGCCGCCCTAGCGGCAATGGACTCGCTGTGGAGGGATGGTGGCCCCAGTTTTTCCCTCGACATTTTTTTTTCATAAATAACGACGGTTCAGGTCGTTACAACGAGCTATTTTATTTTTTTGGTGGAGTGAAAGTTAAAATTTGTCTCATTCCATTAATATATATATACATAGTTTTTCGACACACGACTCCGCCCTTGACTCCGTCTTTTGCTCCGATTTGATCATAAACTTTGAAGTTGATTTTAAAACTTAAAAGTTTAAGTTTTGACGTGATTTTTGGCAAGTTGTATTTGGACATACATTATATTTAGAATAAAAATTAAATTTTGTGAATGGAAATCTCAAAAACCCAAAAACGAACTCCTTTGGGGGGTTTAAAAATATTTGAAGATCGAATTTCATGGCCTAATAGATACAGTTAAGGATAAATATTTAAGAGTGATCCAAAATCTAAGTCAAATGGATATTTAAAGAAAATTTTTTAATGGTACATCCAAAATCTAAGTCAAACATATATTTAAAGAAAAAACTTAAAAGTTTATGTTTTGACGTGATTTTTGGAAAGTTATATTTGGACATACATTATATTTAGAATAAAAATTAAATATTGTGAATGGAAATCTCAAAAACCCAAAAATGTCTTTTGGGGGATTTAAAATTATTTGAAGATGGAATTTCATGGCCTAATAGAAATATTTAAGGATAAATATTTAAGAGTGATCCAAAATCTAAGTCATATGGATATTTAAAGAAAAAATTTAAATGGTACATTCAAAATCTAGGTCAAACATATATTTAAATAAAAAAATGTAAATGTCTGATTCAAAATCAAAGTCAAACGGACATTTAAAGAAAAAAATTAAATGTTTGATTTAAAATATATGATCAAATGGCAGCTTAATCTGCCAAAATTGGGAACCTAATTATAGTCAACACATATTCCAAAAAAGACCAACCAATCCATGTGTAAAAAGCTATATTTCCTATGGAGAATCTTTCAAAGAAAACCCCCAGAGCCTTCAACACATTCTTCCTATAGATTTTCATTCAATCCAAGAAGTTCCAAACTCTCATTTATGGCCTAATATCAATAATTCCCCAATTAGTCATGATGAAAAAAACCCTAATATCCCAATAATTGATCTTTCAGCCCCTAATGTTGTGGAACTTATAGGCCATGCATGCAAACCATGGGGGATATTTCAAGTTGTTAATCATGGAGTTTCTTCGGAACTTTTTGATGAAGTTGAATCTCAGGTAAGACGACTTTTTTCCTTGCCAGCAGAACATAAGGTGAAGGTCGTGAGATCGACTAGTGGCGCCACCGGCTATGGCACAGCTCGAATTACGCCATTTTTCTCGAAGTTCATGTGGCATGAAGGGTTCACCATTATGGATTCACCACTTGATCACGCTAAGGAACTTTGGCCACATGACTATAAAAAATTTTGGTAAGTACATGGATTGATTTTATGTGAATGTATATACAAATAAGTTTAAGTGATACACATTAACGATACAAAAAGTATATTAATATAATAAATAATTCTACACAACAATTATATTTCTCTCATATTAAACATAAATTTAATTACATAGATAATTTGAGCTGATATTACTTTCAGAAATCAGGATAAATAATTTGGGACACTGAAAGTTATATTATGATTCTTTATTTGTTCATTTGCTCATTTGTTTTAATCTTTGTAGTGATGTGATGGAAAATTATCAAAAGAAGATGAAAGCTCTATCCTTCCAACTATGGCTGCTTATCCTCAATTACTTACAACCATCTCAAGAACATTCAATTAAGTCATTCGAATCTACAGGAGCTTTACAATTGAATTCATATCCATGTTGCCCTAACCCTAACCATGCATTAGGGTTAGCTCCTCACACAGATTCATTATTCCTAACAATACTCCATCAAACAAACAACACAAAGGGTCTTCAAATCTTGAAAAAAGACCAAGGATGGACTTCAATTACTCCAGTTTCCAACGATGCCCTCATTGTTAACGTAGGTGATCTTCTTCATATACTCTCGAATGGAGAATTTCCATCGGTTTATCATCGAGTTCTTGTGGATCAAACAAAGCATAGAGTCTCTTTGGCTTATTTCTTTGGACCCCAAGTTGATTCTATGATTGTTCCATCAGTTTCTTCTAAGGATAATATTGGTGTTGTACCAAAATATAGAAATGTGAAGGTGAAAGAGTATCTTGATCTCAAGGCTAAACATCTTGAGAAGGTGTTCTCTATGATTAGATTTTAATTATGTCATAGTATTTTAGTACATAGTTCAGTTGATTGACTACGTAAACTTTTATTTTATCGATGAGGGTTTGATTCCCCATACTACGCTCACCATTTCCCCTTCCCATACCCCAATTTAATAAAATAAAATATGATGTTTTTTTCTAGTATCCACTATTTTGAGTAATGTGATCTTTTGTGTAATTCATAAATACCATGTAAGTTGTTGGTAGTTTCTAACCAGTTAATTTGTTGAATTTTATAGTTTATATACACTGTTAAAGTGTGTAATCATCTCAGTTAAAACTTAAAGTTCGAAAGAATAATATTTTTATTTAGTCAATTGTATTTTCAATATGTTCCTTACATACTAATTTATCTTTTTTATGAGTTAAATACATGATCTATTTTGTAATACTATTAAAGCATGACAATGAAATTTGAATCCAAGCTTCTTATTTACGCTTTCACTATAATAACGTACATGATCATCTCATTAAAAAAAATAAGCTATAAATAAAAACACATACTTCTTCTACTTATATATGTTCTCAACATACATTTGTATATATCAATATTCAATAGGAGTCATGAAAACGAAAAATAAATTAACAATAAATACATTAAGTTAAATCACCTAGGAAATCAATTAAAAACTTGAAATATGAAGAAACATTATAGAAAGTAAAGATTTTTAAGATAAATAATGGAAGAAAACTAAGAGAGAACGTGAAGTTATAAATTGAATAATATCATATTCATATATATAAATTGAATAGTAACATATTCATATATGCTATACCAACTAATTTGAGATTATAATTTATAGTGTAGCCTTGTGAATAACATTACATTAAATCTGATATTTTCCTAAAATTTGTTATTTTGTTTCGAAATATTTATGTCGATAAAAATATAAAGAACCTACCTTTCTTATAAGAAAAATTGGGTCCAAATGAAGGGAATTATGTCCCCGTTATGGAGATTGCTTTAGTTTTTTTTTCCCTTAGAAAAGTATCTTTCAGACGCATAATTTAGTTCATACAAAACTTATGCCGATAGAACCCACAAAGTTTAGTTCAAAGCTCACAAAATTATGCCTTAAGGGCATAACTTATTCCTACAGAAATTTTACTGGACAAAGTAAAAGTTCTCTAAATTTATGTCTTGCGAAATTAGGTCGTAATTAAAAATACTTTATCTCGCCGTATTTCATAAAATGAGAAGCAAAAATAAAAATTAAAGATCACAAATTTGAAAAGTTTCTTCTCATCATATTAAAGGAGCGCAACTCTGTATGAGACTCGTACTGCAGAGCAAGCGGAAGAAAGCATAAGGTCACGCGTTTGCACTCCTACAAGAGGGATGCACTAAGGGGCAACGGTTTTTGCGTGCCCTTGCTTCTTGCCGCTTATTTCAAACTCAAGGAAAGCGTTGATCGATATGAGAGAAACTTAACTCTTTCCTCTTTTGGTTTCATAATTTTTGTTGTAGAAGAATATGGATTTGATAATATGCACTATAACAATAACAACAACTACAACATACCCAGTAAAATCTCACAAGTGGGGTCTGGGGAGGGTAGAGTGTACATAGAACTTACTAGTACCTCGTGGAGGCAAAGATATCAAGTTTACTACGAAGAATTACCTATAGTTGCATATCAACTTAATATGGTTAGTGAGATGGAATCGTTTGGTGTGCATATGAATCTTATTATGAAGAGCAGCCACATTCAATCAAGGATCCTTACAAAAGCATTTTGTTTTTGTATCAGCAATAATCCACCATTGGCATGGACAGCAGAAAACTCAGAAAAATCCCTGACAATGGTATGTAGGAGGTTAATTCATCTATACAACAAGTCTGCTTTATATGTCACTCAAGACACCTTTTAGAAGATCCAATCCTTCAGCTGATATGCTCCTCTTCCTCTGTGTTCTTGGTATTTCAATTCGCGGGGGTGGATCATGAGAGAAGCAGACCACAAGCACCGTTAGATTATCACAAGTGTTACGCTTTAGTGCCTCCCTGACAAGCTCCTCCGAGCATCTCTCAGGATCATTATGCAGCATGAGCTCCTTCCTCACGATAGTTACCGCGTATTGGCTACTCATGACATCCCATAAGCCATCACACCCCATTATCAAGAACTCATCCTCTTTGGACAGGATCAACTCTTCCAACTCTGGTTCCGAGCTTAAGGGGCCCTTTGAGCCTTTAGGACCCTTTAAGTGCCAGTCACCAAGAGCTCGTGCAACCGAGAGTTGGCCATTAAGGTAACCATCATAAATGACTCCCCCTAGTTTCTCAATTCTTAATTTTTCAGAAGTAGTGTTTGGTTTGTGGTCTTTTGATAATTCAATCGCTCTTCCTCGTTTTCCCAGTACAGCTCGAGAGTCCCCAGCATTAGCAATAAGCATGGTCCTGTGAATCGCCACAACATAAACAAAGGAATAAAAATAAGTTAACTACACAACAAATGAAAAAGGATAAGGGGGATAAATAAACAATTGATCGATGCATAACTGAGTTATGTAAGTTCCTATCTGGTGTTGTAAATAGATATTAGAATTAAATGCTAGATTTCAAGAATGAAAGTTATGAGGCTAAAGCCAGTAAGAAAATCTCTCCTACCAAACGGATCAAAGACATTATTAGGCAGTAATGAAATTCAATTGGTTAGACCGAGGCTTAAAGGTAAGTTCCACAGAGTGGTGGTTAGACCAACATTGTTGTATGCGTCAGAGTACTAGCTAGTTAAGTACTCCCATGTTCAGAAGATAAAGGTAGCGGAGATGAGGATTCTCGAATAGATGTGTGGACATATTAGAAGAGATATGATAAGGAACAAAGTTAGGGAGTGCCTCTGTAACAGACAAGATAAGGGAAGCGAGGTTCAAATGAATGCGGAGAGGAGATGCGCGGATGCACCAATAAGGAGGTGTGAAATGTTGGTTGTAGCATGAGTTAGGAGAGTAGAGGTAGGCCGAAAAAGAATTGGGGGAGGTGATTAGACAAGACTGACACAATTTCAACTTACTGTGGACATGACCCTAGATAGAAAGGCCTGGAGAATAAAAATTAGGATGGAAGGTTAATAGGTTGCCGAGTATTGTTGCACTTCTTTTGGGAGAGGTAGGGGGCTAGCTTCATCTTCTCCTTATTAGCAGTATTATTTAGTAGTCGCGTAGTTTCTTACTTTTTAAAGTACATTATTATCTGTTGCTTTGTTTTTCTTTGTATCTTGCTGTTTTTGTTGTCATATTTTTCTTACAATCCTGCTTTGAAAACTTTTCATTTGAGCCGAATTTACCCCACTAAGGTAGTAGTAAGGTCTGCATGCATCTTACCCTCCTCAGACCCACTTGTAGGATTCTATGGGTATGTTGTTGTTGTAATGATTGGTTAGATTAACAATGTTTTGTTGTCCTATTCACACTAGGAAAGTATATTCATCCAAATTCACAAATAAAGAAGCCAGGAAGAGTAGAATCTTGAATCTTTTAGAACTAGGTTATCCATAGGAAGTGTATTAAGATATACCCATTTGTTTTGAAGATGTCTATGACTTTGCATGGCTACAAAGTAAGGATAGCAAATTCTTCAAACAAGCAGTAGAAATGACGACTTGTGATCATCATTGACACTTTCAGTTTTTCCTCCAAGTTTGCTTATTTAATTATGGAAATTCCCCAATTTGATGAGATTTGTGTTTTAAGTTCCAACGATGTTTCTCCCTTGTGTACTAAAGCACTCCTGGTATTTGAGCTAAACATCGCATATATGTTTTTTTCTGATCATCGAGAAATCCCCGAGTGCCAATAGCACACAGTTCGAAACTCGATGGATCATGAACCCGCCCCTCTACCCTTCTTTACTTTTTTTCATGACAAGGGAAACCCACAGCCCTACCCTTTGGGTGCGCACAGGGTAAAAGCCCCGCTCTTATGTAATAACTCGCAAACTAGGAGAGGTAATTAACCCTTCTCCACTTAAAACTAGGCTTTTTGATGTGAAAGGGTTCGAACCCATGACATATGACTAATCCATACATCAAGTTTGTGCTCTCATCAATAGATCAAGACCCTGCGAACTTAAGCATTGACATATTTAGCAGATCCAAATTTTGTATAAAATAAATATTGAGATGAAAATTTTAGAAATATACAACTGTGCCACACAAAAGAAGGTCAATCACTTACCGTCCAAGCGCAGTCAGAGCAGTTGTTCCAGAGGTATTATCAAGTGATTGGGTATCAGCCAGTGCATTATCAGCTTTAACAAAAGCATTCCTGATAGCTCTTTTGACCATCAATGGAAAATGCGTATCCTCTACAATAAAGCTTAGGAGATTCTTTTGAGTGAATGATGCAGCATCAATGCCACCATGACCATCAAACACCTGAAAGTATAGAAATAAAAATTTATCAAGCACCTTAAATAAACCAAAAAGGTTGACAAGTACCAGGAACTCAAAATTCTTCAACTGGGTATCTTTCAGCTGATAATACAGTTAGTGAAACTTCTATAATAGTTGCATATCACAAAAAAAAAAAAAAAAGTGTTAACTCATTATATCTTGCTCGCGATATTGAATTTCAAAATTATTTATGCTTGGATCTGGCACAAGATGCAGAAACAGTCAAGTGGAAGTGGCATCACATTTTACTTTGTTAATAAGTGATATTGCATTTTACTAGTAACAGGTGCTAGGGGCCATATTAATGAAAAAGGGTATTCTCACATTTTGTATGAAGAATTTCCAAAAAATTATACGTGACACTTTAGTCTTTTCACAGTAAGTACAGTTTGGAATAAACTGAAAGTTACTGACCCCATAAAATGCCCCAGGAGAAAGAAGCCCCTTGGATGGGCCAATGTGCTTGCAAAGATCATTGATACAGATATGCTCATCTTCCATGTTTGGTTTTGGCCCAATCTCAGAATAGCTTCCTGAGCGAAAGATGGGAACATATCCAGAATCGTCACTTGATGATGATTTAAGAGGAAGAATTTGTGTAGGCGACTCCTAGATATTTCATAAAGAAAAGAAAAAATTCAATTAGGAAACTGCATAAACACATATAAGAAGCTTCTCCAGTTAATCAATCTACAAAGACTACAAGCTTGCAGAATTTAAAGCAAACAAATCACAATTTAGCAACAACTTATAATTCTTGCTTAAAAAGGGCATAAAAATATTAAAGGTGGACAGTAGCGAGACGTTACAGACTTTCTTTATTAGCTTACTGCAGCAATCAAGCTATTCAATCTCAAGACAAAGAAAATTTTATATAATTGAGATCTTGTTTTGACAGCTTATAGTCTTTTAGTCTTGCCAAAGCAGTGCTATCAAAGGTGAAAAGCACAAAAAAGCTCTAAGGTCCGTTGGGGCTTTAAGCGCAAATATAGTGTGGGCTTTAATTTAAAAAAGCACAAAGGAACAAAAAATTCAAAATATATGTTTAGTCCAAGACTAATAATTATAAACATGTATGACAAATATATGACCAAAGAAATTAAATAAACATTATGATAAAGTGAAATATCAATTGTTTAGTGTCACTTCTTTGGAAGAGGCTCATTAGCAAAGAAAAAGACTGTCTTAGAACCTTAATGATGACACTAGAGCGCACATAAAGCTAAGGCGAAACGCTCAACACGTTTTGAGCCTCGCTTCAGGGCTTAAGTGTGCCCTTTGACAACACTGTGCCAGAGACTAGAGACTTATATGCTAGTAAAAGGTGTAGAGATCTTCTAGTGCTAGCTTGGTGTAAAAGAGACTTATATGCTAGTAAAAGGTGTAGAGAACTTCTAGTGCTAGCATGGTATAAAAGAGGCTTAAATGGAGCAGCATGTGCATCAAGAACACACATATCCGACCCCAACTTGCTTGGAATCGAAGTTTGTAATTGTATGTTACAGTCTTACAGATAAACTTTTTTTTACCTTCTTCATACTATTAAGAAACTGAAATATTAGTTTCTCGGAGGAGTTGGATTTGAACCTAGACCTGGCTCTTACCAAGTAATTAGGTGTACTAATAATGGTAGAGAAACCACTGCATATACCATACGTATTTTTCTTTTCAAGTAGCACCTTTTATGTCCTACATTAGTCCTAGGATTCACCAAAGACAATCATACACAACCCTGTCATCTTGCTCTAGCTTCTAATTTAGGACATAAGATGTATAAAATAAATAAGGAATTTTTTTCCAATAGACACTTGGATTAGCATACACCTAAATGCATTTGATTCACACTTTATAAAAGCAAGCAAAAACTAAACGAATCAAGAGGCGAATCTAGGACGGGTTCTACCGGCTCAACTGAACTCATGCTTTCAGATATATTTATAAAAATAATAAGATCACACTCACTCTCATCCTGATTTGTCAAAATGGGGTTCACTCACCAATGCCGAAGCACCTGCCAACGTTGCTTGGCTGATACAATGCCGCATCCCTGTAGTGTTTCTTGGTGGCTTCCCTATATTTGACTGGCTCGACTGATCCAACTCCTCTTGATTTTCTTCTATGTCTGATAAATCTTCCTTACAGAATCCATTTTCCCTTTCCCCATTACAGGGTAACATATTTATCTCTGGTACCATCATTTCTTTCTACCATCAATTCACTCCATGGAAAATACAATAAATGGCTGGCACTCCTTATTGTTTCTTGGTCTTTGAGGCATTACTACAAACACATGGACGACAGCTGTAAAACTGTTCCAAGAAGTGACATTTTATATAATTTTACAAATACCCAATGTCACAAACAGGACCAAGATTCGAACTTTATAAGAAAATTCAGAGAAAGATGAGATCTTGATTAATTAAGGATAACAAGTTGAACTGCAGAGAATGATTAAGAAAATAAGAGGATAATTAGGAATGTGTAGTAGTAGAAGTAGGAAAAATTAAGGTAGTTAGTTAATTTAATTAACATGTAGAAATAGAGGGGAGTGGCGTATTAGTAGGTGGAGAGTTTGAGTTCCTTACACGTGGAACACAAACTGGATGGTAGGTATTTTAGTTGTCCCTTGTATTTGGTTACATACAAGTTGTTCCGATCCTCTTAAAATATTGTTGTACTCGTGTTCGATTCTTTAAATAGATATTTCCTTCATAATCAATTTATATACTCTATGTCTTATTTTAGATGAGTTGGTTTAACTTAACATAGAGTTTAAGAAAGAAAGAAATATTTTTAAAATTTGTCATGTAAAATAAGTGAGTTTTTGGTTAAAACATCCCTCTAATATACTCTAAATTTAAACAACATCCTTTTACAATCAGAACTATTTTTAAAATAAGTGAGTTTTTGGCTAAAATCATCCCTCTAAAATTTAAACAACATCCTAGCTCATTCAATTTAGTTAGGATTGTCTATTACTACTATAAACTAAGGGAAGAATGGGAGCAAATAAAATGGGGAATTTGTGGATTGATCAACCGTTAGTTTTTTGAAAAAAACTAATGAAGGATGATCTTGTCATTTTTAAGGTAATTGAGGGATATTTTTTGTTCATTGTGATTGTACAAGGATGTGGTTTAAATATAGAGTGTAGTTGAGGGATGTTCTTGGCCAAAAACTCTAAAATAAGTGATAAATGTTTGTGTACTTATAAATCGTTTATTAAGGATAAAATGAACATTTAAAAATTAAATTATTACTTAATATAGAAATGTGTCATTTGGGACTGACTAAAAAGAAAAATAAAGAAGTGTATAAATTGGCGGGGAGTATTACTACACTACTATATAGTATATACAGTAAGAGGCTAGGGAAGTCGATGTTGATCGACATGTCTGCTTCAATATAAAAAAATTCTTAATGTTTTTTTAATATTATGCTTAAATAATATTATACTCGGTTGTTTTATAATTATACTTTCTTAATATGGGACATAAAAGCCCTTATACGTTTTGTTTTCTCGGCTGAAAAAATTGCCCAATTTTCCATGCATGTGGGCCATTCTATGTTTTCCTTTTTCCAACTCCATCTTTTAGGGAGAAATTAAGCATATACCCTATAAGCAAACTAGTTACCGACATATATCTAGGGGGTGGGCATGGTATGGTATGGTATGGTATGATATGGTATGGTACGGTCTTTAAAAGTTTTGATACCGTAATTGTGGTATTCGATTTTTAAAACATTATCCTATTATCATATCAATTTAATTCGGTATGGTTCGGTATTTTGAAGTTTGCTTTCGGTAATCTACGGTATGGTAAATCGGTAACCATAGTTTGTTCAACTTCGACTAATATTCACTCGTATAATAGAGTATTATGACTTCACAACTAAAAAAATGTCTTAATTGTATCATACTAACACATTACGCATGTAGAAATATACATTCAAAATAAATTACAAACAAATCATTTGTTAATCAATTACATTTCAATCAAACTATAACGACCGGGTTCCGTCGATATAAAAAAGCCAATGGGGAAAAATTTTGGGCCGAAAAACTTTTTCGTAATAACTTGATATTTCCCAACCTAGTCCAGATTTGGACTAAATCGGAGTCTGGGAGGTCTAGGAAAATCTGGTAGCAATTGGGTGATCTAATTATGATTTTGACTGCATGAGTAGATAGCTAATGCGTTAAGGAATCTGCACGACTTTACGGAATTGAATTCGGGTGAGTAGAACTCCTGAAACCGATCTTGGCGTGAACGGGTAATTTCTGAGTGTCGTTGGTTGAAAGTGTGTTGTGAAATGGGGTTTTGGAATTATTAAAATAGCTCATTGTTTTGTGCAAGCCGTTTTTGGCGAGGATTTCTATCGCCAGGGCGAGACCGCTGTAGCGGGGTGAGGACCGCTGTGGCGAGCCCGACCCGACTTAAGTCAGATTTAAACCCCAAAACGTCTTTATTCTGCACTTTTCGACTTTGAGAGTAAGTAGATGAACCCCAGGCGATTCTTGACAGTTTTCACCATCTTTAAGGCTAAAGGTAAGGTGTTAACTCCCCGAATTCATTTTTCGATTCGTAGAACATAATCTAATGGGTAAATATTGATGGGGGAGAGTTTTGATATGAGAATTATGGTGGGAAAAACCCTAATTTAGGTAGTGGGATCATGGGTATGATCTAAGGTTGTTAGAATTGTTAGTAATCCGAGTAATTAGTGATTGTTTATTGATTTCCGTATTATATTGATTGTTTGTAGACCAAGAACAAGCAGAACGAATCCGGAAAGGAAAGAATCAAGTTTCTTAGGGTTTCATGCTTGTTTCGAGGTAGGTGATGGTTGTAATTCTATGATTGTGTGATGTATGTTTGTTCTTGCTTTATTATAATACATGTATGTATGTGAATGTTGCATTATTGATCACATTAATTGTAAATGAGGATATATGAATGATGAATGTCATGAATCATGACTTGATTGTATGGTTATGAGAATGTACCTTGTGATTGTGGCTCGTTGAATGGATAGGGTGTTGCGTTCCGACACACTAACTTGGATCGGTTGCCACGTTCCGGCATAATTATTGGATCGATTGCCACGTTCCAACATATACATTGGATTGGGTATCACGTTCCAGTATGCTAACTGTTTGGGTTTGGGTTCCATGAGAGGACCAATGATTTGACATAACTATATATCTTGAGAAATGTGAAATTGTACGTTGTTCTTAAATGATGATGATATTGTATATGTTCGATGTATGCATGTTGTTATATTATTGTATGACTTATATATGTTGCACTTAGTGGGATAGCCGCGTCATCCTACCAGTACATTGTGGTTGTGTACTGATTCTGCACTTGCTCTTTCTTTGTTGAGTACAAGACATCTTCAGGCAGCTATTGACAGACCTCGCTTAGAAGATCAGTGATCGTCGTTCGAATTCAAGTGTGAGCCAATTCTTCCGGGCTGCCATGAGTTCTCTTTATGTCTATGTCCACATTTCAGACTTAGACTTTCTAGCTAGTTGTTAGTACATTAGTTGGGGCTGTAACCCTTAGCTTCTTATTTAGACTTTTGGTTCATTGTTAGAGTTTCGGTACATTGACTTTCAGGTTCTAGGCATATTTTTCCACATTGTTTAGTTGATAGATCATTTGGAAGTTTATGAAAACTTCAGATTTTAGCTATTTAATTTGCTTCCGTAACTTAAATGCCTTAGTATTTTGGTTGAGTTGTTAGTTTGGGTAGTAGTAATGGTTATCCCACCGGAGGGTTAGTGTGGATGTCAATCACGATGGTCTGGGTCGTGACAAAGTTGGTATCAGAACCTAGGTTCGTTGATCTCGATGTACCAAAATGAAGTCTAGTAGAGTCTTGCGGAACGGTATGGAGACGTTTGTACTTTTTCTTCAAGAGGCTATAGGACTTTAGGAAATCTCTCTACTTTCTTTTGTCTCCTTTTGTGTTCACTCTTCTGTCTGCAGATGGTTAACACTATATTCAACGGCGTCAGACTCGTAGCTCTCGTCAATGCTCCAGGTAAGGAATCTGCAGCGATAGTTCACGGTCGAGGCAGAGGTAGAGGAAGAGCTAGGGGTAGAGGCCGATGAAGCGCAGTGCCTACTAGGGATGGAGCAACGGTTGGAGATGCTCCCAGAAATGAGGCCCCTCTTGTGCATTATGAAGAGATAGAGGAGAATGTTAAGGTTGAAAATGTTGAGGAAATTGGGCAAAAGGAAAAGGTACATGCTAAAACTACAAGTAATCCTCATTTGGACCCAGTGTTAGCTCAGCAGATCATGTCATTCTTAAAAGGGTTGGTTGGTCCTGGAGTGGTTCCCTCTGTTCAAGCAACTCAAGCTCTTACTAATCCCCCTGTTGCTATTACTGCGCCCAAGGTGGGTGGGACGGGAGGTAATGATGCTTTCTTCCGTCCTTTGTTGGGTTTTGTTATGACTGGTAATGAGCATGAAATGTTGACTAAGTTTTTGAAGCTAAAGCCTCATGTATTTCTTGGTTCTTGGTTCTGAGAGTGAGGATGCTTATGAGTTTATCTTAGATTGCTATGAGAGGCTTCATTAGTTGAGAATTGTCCATCAGCATGGGGTTGAGTTTGTGACTTTTCAACTTCAAGGTGAGGCTAAGCAGTGGTGGAAGGCTTATGTGGAGTGCAGATCTTCAACTTTACCCCCACTCTCTTGGACCCAGTTTCATGCTCTGTTTTTAGAGAAATATATGCCTAGGACTTTGAGAGATCGCAAAAAGGATAAGTTCATGGCTTTGGAGCAAGGTGGTATGTCTGTGGCTACTTATGAGGCCAAGTTCCATGTCTTGTCTAGATATGCTACTCAATTGGTGACTACTGAGGAGGAGAGGATCTGTTTATTTATTAGGGGACTAAACTCTGAGTTGTAGGTATTATCTGTTCATATGACCTCTGCAGGGAGGAGCTTTAATGAGGTAACAGACTTTGTTAAGAAAGTGAAGAGGGTGAGGTGAGACGGTTAGGCTAAGGCATTGGCTAAAAGGGTCAAGAACTCGGGTACCTTTCAAGGTTCTTACTCCAGGGGGTCCGGAAGGCTAACGTTTGCAGCCAAGCCAATTCATTATTCTATGCCCGCCTCCACAGGTGATTACTCGGAAACTCCACCTCATAATTTGATTCAAGATAGCCAGGGAGTCGCACGTTTAACAGGCAGTAAGTCATCTTTTAATCGTACATGTTACAACTGTGGAGAACCTGGGCCTATGTGGAGAGATTGTCCTCACCCGCGTATGATGGATTCTGCGCAGCAGCTGACTAGAGTAGTAGTACCCGCGGGAAATAGTAATAATGGTCGAGGGTGTCCACAAGGTGGGCGAGGAGGTAATCAGCGAGGCCGTGGGGGTAGAGGAAATGGTAATGCAGGTAGAGGTGCAGCGCAACCAAGCAGGGAAGTAGCTCCTCAAGATGATAGGGCTCAATGTTATGCCTTTCCGGGCAAGAATGAGGCAGAGGCATCTTATGCAGTGATCACATGTACTATTCTTGTCTGTGACCAGATAGCTAATGTGTTATTTGATCCGGGATCCACTTAATCTTATGTATCCGTGTGATTTACCTCAGAATTTGCTATGATTTGTGATATACTTGATACCCCCCATCCATGTTTCTACCCCAGTTGGAAAGTCTGTCATTGTCACCCATGTCTACCGTGCTTATCCTATTTTGTTTAAGGGTTTTCAGACTTGGGCTGATTTGGTGATTTGGATATGACTGACTTTGATATAATTTTAGGCATGACTTGGTTGTCCCCTATTATGTTGTGCTTAATTGTAATACTAAGTTTGTAACTCTAGAAATTCTGAGAAAGGAAAGGTTAGAGTAGGAAGGGGTGTACAAGCCTAAGCAAGCTAAGATCATATCCTCCATTCGGGCTAGCAAATTGCTAGAGCAGGGTTGTTTGGCTTATTTGGCTCATATTCGAGATGTTAAGGTTGAGTCTACATCTATTGAGTCTATTCCTATAGTGTCAGAATTTAGAGAAGTGTTTCCTAATGATTTGCATGGTATGCCTCCGGATAGAGATATAGATTTCTGTATTGATTTAGAACATGGTACTTGCCCCATTTTTATCCCTCCATATCACATGGCTCCGACAGAATTAAGAGAGCTTAAGACTCAAATCTAAGAGCTTCTTGATAAGGGATTTATTCGTCCTAGTGTTTCCCCATAGGTTGCTCCAGTTTTGTTTGTTAAGAAAAAGGATGGTAGTATGAGAATGTGTATAGATTACTGGCAATTAAATAGGGTCACTATTCAAAACAAGTATCATTTGCCTCGAATAGATGATCTTTTTTACCAATTGCAAGGTGCGTCAGTTTTCTCCAAGATTGATCTAAGGTCTGGCTACCATCAATTAAAAATTAGGCCTGAGGATGTGCCCAAGACGGCATTTAGAACCCGTTATGGGCACTATGAGTTCCCTTTTGGTTTGACTAATGTGCCTGCAACTTTCATGAGTTTGATTAATGGGGTGTTCAAGCCATTTCTTGACTCATTGGTGATAGTCTTTATTGATGATATTTTGGTCTATTCGAAAAGTGAGGAAGAGCATGCCGACCATCTTCATATTGTTCTGGGTGTTCTTAGGAAACAAATGTTGTATGCGATATTTTCTAAATGTGAATTTTGGTTGACTTCGGTTGCGTTTTTGGGACATGTAGTTTCAAAAGAATGGGTAATGGTAGATTCCCAAATGATTGAGGTGGTTAAGAATTAGGTTCGGCTTAGCTCTGTGACGGAAGATAGGAGTTTTGTTGGGCTCGCTAGCTATTATCAACGATTTGTGCAGAACTTTGCTTCTATTGCAACTCACTTGACTAATTTGACCAAAAAGAAGATATCATTTGAATTGACTGAAAAATGTGAGAAGGGCTTTCAAAAGCTCAAGACTCTATTGACCACCGCACCTATTCTAGCACTACCAGTTGAAGGTAAGGATTTTATTGTTTATTGTGATGCTTCACATTCTGGTTTGGGTGTTGTGTTGATGCAGGATAAGAATGTTATAGCTTATGCATCGCGTCAATTGAAGGTGCATGAGAGGAATTACCCAACACATGATTTGGAGTTGGCAGCGGTAGTGTTTGCTCTTAAGATCTGGCGACATTACCTCTATGGTGTTAAGTGTGAGGTATTTATTGATCATCGTAGTTTGCAGCATATGTTCACTCAAAATGATCTGATTTTCAAACAGCGAAGGTGGATGAAGTTACTCAAGGATTATGATATGACCATTCAATACCATCCGGGTAAGGCTAATGTAGTGGCAGACACCTTGAGTCGAAAAGCGGTAAGTATGGGTAGTTTAGCTTGCTTAAGTGTAACCAAGCGACCTTTGGCTAAGGAAATTCAAACCTTAGAGTCTAAGTTCATGTAGTTAGGAATCTTAGAAAGAAGTGGGGTGTTAGATAGCATTGAAGTGAGGACCACATTCATTGAGGAGATCAAGGCAAAACAATTTGAGGATGAAAATTTGAATGAACTTAAGAAGAAGAATGTGATTGGTAAGGCACAAGAGACCACTCTTGATGCAGAAGGTGTGCTCAGTTTTAAAGGCAGAATATGTGTTCATCGAGTTAATGACTTGATTCAGAAATTGTTGATAGAATCCCATGGCTCGCGATATTCTATTCATCCGGGTGTGACCAAGATGTACCGAGATTTGAAGCGAATTTATTGGTGCCCGGGCATGAAGAAGGATATAGCGAAGTTTGTGGCTAAGTGTCAAAATTGCCAAGAAGTGAAGTATGAACACCAAAGGTCTGCAGGTTTGCTTCAAAGAATGCCAATTCCAGAATATAAGTGGAAGAGGATAGCCATGGATTTTGTGGTTGGTCTTCCCAAGACTTTGGGAAAGTTTAATTCTATTTGGGTAGTAGTTGATAGATTGACTAAGTCAGTCCATTTCATTTCAGTAAGAATAGATTATAATGCTGAACAATTGACTAAAGTTTATGTGAAAGAGATAGTTAGGTTGCATGGGATGCCCCTTTCTATCATCTCAGACCGTGGTACCCAATTCACATCCAAGTTTTGGAGGAAGTTACATGATAAATTGGGCACACAACTCACTTTTAGTACAGCCTTCCATCCACAAACGGACGGACAGTCAGAGAGGATTATTCAAGTGTTAGAAGACATGTTTAGGGCATGTGTGCTTGATTTTGGAGGGCATTAGGATAAG
The DNA here is from genome assembly GCA_036250505.1 of Solanum acaule. Taxonomy (NCBI): domain Eukaryota; kingdom Viridiplantae; phylum Streptophyta; class Magnoliopsida; order Solanales; family Solanaceae; genus Solanum; species Solanum acaule. Next base: position 19,063 of record JAJOOR010011625.1, on the reverse strand, counting down.
TTCTTACCTTTGTGTGAGTTCTCTTATAATAATAGTTATCACTCCAGTATTTATATGGTACCATTTGAAGCATTTTATGGGAGGGGATGTAGATCTCTCATAGGATGGTTTGAGGCTGGAGATGTGAAACCTTTGGGGGTTGATTTAGTGAAGGATGCTCAAGATAAGATGAGGAGTATTCAAGCTAAGCTTCTAGCAGCCCAGAGTAGACAGAAAAAGTATGTGGACCATAAGGTAAGAGAAAAAGTATGTGGACCGAAAAACTTTTTCGTAGTAACTTGAGATTTCCCAACCTAGTCCAAATTTGGAAGAAATCGGAGTCTGGGAGGACTAGGGAAATCTGGTAGCAATTGGGTGGTGTAATTATGATTTTGACTACATGAGTAGATATCTAAGGCGCTAAGGAATCCGTACGACTTTACGAAATTGAATTCGGGTGAATAGAACTCCCAAAACTGATCTTAGCGTGAACGGGTAATTTCTAAGTGTCGTTGGTTGAAGGTGTGTTGTGAAATGTGGTCTTGGAATTATTAAAATAGCTCATTGTTTCGTGCAAGCCGCTTTGGCGGGGATTTCTGTCGCCAGGGCAAGGCCGCTGTAGCGGGGTGAAGATCGTTGTGGCGGGCCTGACGCGACTTAAGTCAGAAATAAACCCCAAAACGTCTTTATTCTGCATTTTTCGACTTTGAGAGTACGGAGACGAACCCTAGGTGATTATTGACAGTTTTCCACCACTTTTAAGTCTAAAAGTAAGGTTTTAACTCCCCGAATTCATTTTTCGATCCGTAGAACGTAATCTAATGGGTAAATATCGATGGGAGAGAGTTTTGATTTGAGAATTATGGTGGAAAAAGCCCTAATTTGGGTAGTGGGATCATAGGTATGATCTAGGGTTGTTAGAATTATTAGTAATCCGGGTAATTAGTGATTTTTTATTGATTCTCATATTATATTGATTGTTTGTAGACCAAGAACAAGCGGAACGAATCCGAAAAGGGAAGAATCAAGTTTCTTAGGGTTTCAAGCTTGTTTCGAGGTTCGTGATGGTTGTGATTCTATGATTGTGTGATGTATGTTTGTTCTTACTTTATTATGATACATGTATATATGCGAATGTTGCATTATTGATCACATTAATTGTAAATGAGGATATATGAATGATGAATGCCATGAATCATGACTTCATTGTATGATTATGAGAATGTACCTTGTGATTGTGATTGTGGCTCATTCAAATGGATCGGGTGTTGCGTTCCGACACACTAACTTGGATCGGTTGTCACGATTTGGCATAATTATGGGATCGATTGCCACGTTCCGGCATAAACATTGGATCGGGTACCACGTTCCAGTATGCTAACTCTTTGGGTTTGGGTTCCATAAGAGGACCAATGATTTGACATAACTATGTATCTTGAGAAATGTGAAACTATACGTTGTTATTAAATGATGATGATATTGTATATGTTCGATGCATGCATGTTGTTATATTGTTGTATGACTTATATATGTTGTACTTAGTGGGATAGTCGCGTGATCCTATCAGTACAATGTAGTTGTGTACTGATTCTGCACTTGCTCTTTCTTTGTTGAGTACAGGGCATCTTCGAGCGGCTATTGACAGACCTTGCTTAGAAGATCAGTGATCGTCGTTCGAATTCAAGGGTGAGTCAATTCTTCCAGACTGCCATGAGTTATCTTTCTGTCTATGTCCACATTTTAGACTTAGACTTTCTAGTTAGTTGTTAGTACATTAGTTGGGGTTGTAACCCTTCTTGTTTAGACTTTTGATTCATTGTTAAAGTTTTGGTACATTGACTTTCAGGTTCTAGGCGTATTTTTCCGCATTGTTTAGTTGATAGATCATTTGGAAGTTTATGGGAACTTCAGTTTTTAGCTATTTAACTTGCTTCCGTAACTTAAATGACTTAGTGTTTTGGTTGAGTTGTTAGCTTGGGTTGTAGTAATGGTTATCCCACCGGAGGGTTAGTGTGGGTGCCAATCACGATGGTCTGGGTCGTGACAAAAATAGAGTAGTCAAAGTTTCAACTTCTAAACATTTAGTTATACTAATGCTAAGTTGCATATTTCTTGGTATTTTAATAATATATATATATACATATATATATATGTGTGTGTGTGTGTGTTATTCATGTAACTATATACTTCGGTATGGTATTCGATATTTTGGTATGTCATTTTTAAATACCAAATATCGTATCGTATACCAAATAAAAATAAAATGTATAACATATACCATATCAAATACCATAATACTAAAATCACGGTATTTTAAAATTTTTGATACGGTATAATAATTCGGTATATATCATACCATACTCACCCCTACACATATCCATTTACATTTATATCCCCTAATTAATTACAATAAATGCACCATTTTCTTGAAGTTTTAGTTATTCAACTTCTTTTTAAATTCTTTTTTATTAATTTCTCTACTCTTTTTTTTTCATTTTATGTTTCTCTGTGCACTTAAAAAAAATATCTTTTATTCTTTATTGGGAAAAGGGTCTGATATACCCTTCAACTTTGTCATTTAGAGCCAATTTACTTATCGTTATGAAAGTGGTTCATATATACCTCTATTTATATACAAATGACTCACATATACCCCTTTCCTCTAACGAAAATGAAAAAAATTAATTTTGGTTTAATTTTTTTAAAAAAATAAAAATAAAATATATATATATATATATATATAATCCCATATGAGTATATTTAATCCTCCTGAAACATATTTTTTGAATTTTTAATGTTTCAATTACTAATTTAGATTTATTATTTTGATGTCAAATTTATTTTTTGTTTCACTAATATTCTTGTAAAACTTATTATAGATGACCAAATATTTTTCTTCAAATACAAAAAATAAATTACAATATAGAGAAAAAAATAGTTTTAAATTATAATATAGCCACAAAAAAATAGTTTTACATTTGTTTCTTTACACTAAGGAATGAAAGGAAAAATAAAATAAGAATAAGAAACTCAAATAATTATAATCAAAGAAGTCAAAAAATAATTTATGTATGAAAAAGATTAAAATATACCTTAAACTTTGCTAGAAGAATCATATATACCCCTAAATAATTTTGAAGAAAATTAAAAGTAAAAAATATAAATTTAAAACTAATTTTTTCACTTCCGTTAAATGAGGGGTAAATGTGAGCTCATTTTGTAACAGTAGAGATATATGTGAGCCGTTTGTATAATGGTAAGGGTATATATGAGTCACTTTCATAACAAGGGGCAGATCAGCTCCAAATGGCAAAGTTAACGGGTATATCAGGCCCTTTTCCCTTCTTTATTTCTTTTTACACCATAATCTGATTTATACTCGATAGTTATTTCATATACTTCATTTATTGTTCTTTTTTCTCATTTATTTGTTTATTTGTTTATTTTTTCTCGTTTTTATTTTTATTTTTTATGCATTTTTGTTCAAATTATTTTATTCTTTATTTCCTTTTTACACCATAATCTAATTCATACTCACTTTTTTATTTTATATACTCATTTTCTTCTTCTTCTTCTTCTTTTCTTATATATTTCTTTATTCGTTTATTTCCTCTATTTCTATTTTTTTCTACTTTTATTTTTCTCCTTTTTCCCTTTTTTTCTTTTATTGGTTCATTTTATATATTTTTTCATTTTTATTGTATTTTTCTTTATTTTTTAAATTTCTTTATTTTATGTTTCTTTCTCTTTCTTTTCTCTTTTTTTTTTCTAATTATTTTCTTATTCTTTATTATTTTTCATTCATTTTTTCTCAAATCATAATATTTTTTATTTTTTCACCACAATTAAATTTCACATTATTGGTCATTCTATATTTATTTTTTATTTGAGTTAATTTTCTTTTCATTTTTTATTTCTGATTCCTTTCATTTGCTTCAGTCTGTAATGATACTATCATAGTATATCTATACACTTTCATGGTATCATTGATGTATGCTTCACTACTTTAGTGAGACCTCTATGATACCATCGCAGTATATCTATATACTAACTTGATATCATTGAGATTTGCTTCCGTCTGTAAGGATTCCACCGTATCATTGATGTGTACTTCAATCATTCAGTGACACCTCCATGATACTGTAACATCTCGCTAATTTAAAGAACTAGAAAAAGTTGAAATTGAAAATAGTCATTTTAGGAAGAATGGAAAATTTGGAAATTTGTTAAGTTATGTTAAGTTTAGGTTTTTGGTCAACTTCAAACAACCATAACTCCTATCGCATGATGAGTTAGGTGTGCTTCCAGATACCGTAGGAAATATCTTGGAATTATCTTTCCAACGCCGCCAGTTTTGTGCGATTCCGAGTTTGCATGAGTGAGATATGTCCATTGGAAGTTGGGATGTTCAAATAAGGAAAGTGTAATCCAGATTTTTAAAGGGTAGTTTGGTCTTTTCCTTACCAAATTATTTTATTTCATTTTTAGGAGTTTAATTGGGGTCTAAACTGAACTTGGTCAGTTTACGCTTTTGAAAACTAAGTTGGAGTTTTGAGAGAAGAGAAAAGAATAGGAGAAAAGAGGAGAAGGCGCAAGAATCGTCAAGTTCTTCGAGAATCACTTGTGGATTTCGTCAAGGGATGATCCCTACGAGGCATGTGAGGCTTTCATAATGTTGGGTTCGTTCACCCACATGCCAAACATGTTTATTTCAACGTGAATTCATCCTAAAAGGGTTGAAAGTTTGATATTCTTGATATGTATTCTTGAATTTGATATCGTTCTTGAATTCGGCTGAGATTGAGAAGTTTCTGAGATCATTACACGAATTATAGGGTTGTTTTGAGTTAGGTTCTTAGGTACATTTGCTGGGGATCTGAATCTAAAGAGGAGTTAGGAAAAAGAACCGAGTTAGGTGAATTGGAGCTGGAAATCGAAGAAGGAAAATTGTTGGGTGAATCTGGGTACCAGGTCTGCGTTGCGGACCTGTTCCTCAGATAGGGAAAAATCCTCCTCGCATTGCAGAGCTGTCATGGACCGTTCTGCCTCAAAAATTATTTTCACGACCAAAAATTTAAATACATCTCCGCATCGCGGACTTGCTTCCAGACAATGATTTATTGAACTTTTCTCTTGTTTAAAAAACACTCATAAACATCATGAGATCGTTCCTATCACAATCCTTGAATCCATAATTCAATTCAAGGAAAGTTAAGAGTCAAGTTAAGAGAAATTCATAAAGTATTTCAAAAGTCTTTTACAAACGTTTTAACTTTGTTTTAAGACTAAACTTTAAGTTGAGTAAAGAGTAAGAGCAAAGTTCATTTCTTCAAAGATTATATGGGAACTAAGTATTCCCAAGAGTTAAAATTGCTTTCACATTTGAGCAAAAAAGGGAACACCAATTCCAAGAGATCTTTTAAGCTAAGTTTTGAGTAATTATCTCAAACCAAAGAAAGAAGTTTTGTTTTTAAAACATGTGAGCTGAGTATATTTTGGGAGTAGTATTTTGCACCGATATGGGAACGCGAGTTCATAATAACTCAAGTCTCCATAAACCATGTAGTCATCATAGGTAGAAAGAATCATACTCTTTAGATGACTCCTTAGTGCTTTTTAGCATAGACTAGTGGATCCACTTAGTTAAGGCGTTCTATATGACGGCAAAGCATATGACAGTTCTGACAGCGTGGGCAAGATGTTGTATCACCACTTAGGCTCATAGTGGTGGTTGTCGGTTAGAGAAACTCCCACAGTATTATATTACTTTACAAGTAAGCTGAGTTATTATTGCATTTCTTTAACAAATTGAGTTGCTACTACTGTTTTAAATGCTTTGTATAATAGCACCATTATTGTTGTTTACTTTGCATTTAAGTTAAGTTATTCTTGAGTTGAGTAAAGTCAAGGTAAGTGTTTCTTTCAGATTTCCTTCAATCTTATGTTATGTTTAGTTTTCCCCTCGCATGCTCGTACATTCAATGTACTGAAGCCATTTGGTCTGCATCGTTGTTATGATGCAGACACAGGTAACCAGGATCAGCATCCAACGCCTCATTGATCCAGTTGAGCATTCAGAGTTAGTTGGTGAGCCTCCTTGCTTTTCGGAGGGCTCCTTTCTATCATTTGCTTTTAGTATTTCATTTGTTAGGATGATTGGGGGTCTTGTCCCGACATCCCTCCTTGTTTTAGAGGCTTCATAGACAGTCAGTATTTCAGTTGTCTTTACAGTATTATTTCATATGATAAGACGTGATTTGCCATTTTGGCCAAGTTGAATGTTTGACCTTTAAACGTTCTAAGTTATTTTATTAAACAGTTGAGTAGAAGTGCATTTGATCATTGTAAAAATGCTTAGAGTCGTCCGTTGAGTAAGTAAGCCATGCCAAGGGTTCACTTGGGGCCATCAATGGTTCTCGAGTGTCAGTCCCGCCCAAGGTGTAGGCTCGGGGCGTGACAAACTTGGTATCAGAGCATAGAGTTCAAGAGTCCTAGGGAGTCTATGAAATTGTGTCTGTAGACTCCTAGTTACCAGTGTGAAGCGCACCACATCTATAATGAGGAGGCTGTAACGTTTAGGAAATTCCTTCACTTCTTTCATACTCATTTCGCGCATTAGAGTTTTATCTCTAAAAAGTTTCTTTCTAACTCGTGCTTCCGCATAACTGATTGTGAGATAGACTGTTTTGAGAGTGCTTTCATGGGGAGTTTCTTTCCCCGTGAGCTAAGAGAAACAAAGAGATGGTTGCCGACATGAGGAGCAAGATGAGTTTATTCGTTGTTGGGTTGCCTCGTATGTCAAATAAGGAAAGTAAGGTAGTCATGCTAATAGGTGGCATGGGCTTATCAAGGCTAATGATCCATGTGCAACAAGTTGAGGAGGACAATCTGAGGGATATGGAAGAGTTTAAGAACAAGAGAGTTAAGACATTAGGGGATGAATCCGGAAAGCAAAATAGTAATGTGAACGGTCTTCTTTCCAACATAAGCAGAAGGGACTTGCTTCATTATCTGCTAGTGCACCTGCACCCAGAAATAATGGTGAGTACAATAGGCAGAATTCTTGGTGGAGCAACTGATGAAGATTTCTGACGGAGGAGCAAACCGCCTTTATGCGATCACTAGTCGTCAAGAGCAAGAGAATTCTCCAGATGTTGTCACTAGTATGATCAAAGTCTTTACTCTTGATGTTTATGTTTTGCTAGACCCGGGAGCAAGTTTATCTTTTGTGACTCCTTATGTAGCAAATGATTTTGATGTTCTTCCTAAGAAACTTTGTGAACCCTTTTGTGTTTCTACACATGTTGGGGAGTCTATTCTAGCTGAGCGAGTATATCGTGATTGTGTCATTTCCATCAATTAGAAGAACACCATGGCTGATTTAGTCGAGTTAGACATGGTAGATTTCAATGTCATTCTAGGTATGGACTGGCTTCATGCCTATTATGCCTCCATTGATTGTTGAACTCAAGTTGGTAGGTTCCAAATTCCTAATGAGCCAGTTATAGAGTGGAGTAGCTGTAACTTCCAACAATTTGAAATAACTATGAAGAGGCTTAGAATTGGAAATAGTCATTTTTGGAAGGAATTCAAAAATCTGGAAAATTTGGTTATGGGAAAAAGTGAGTTTTTGGCCAACTTTGAACAATCATAACTTCTAGCTCAGGATGAGTTAGGTGTAGTTCCAGTTATGTTTGCGAATCTCGTGGAATGATCTTCCCAACGCCACCGAGTTTGCTTGATACTGAGTTCGTATGAGTGAGTTATGCCCTTTGGAAGTCGGGCAGTTAGCAGGGAAGTCCATTCAAAAACTTTAAGGGTATTTTGGTCTTTTCCCTAACCAATTCTTTTGGTTATATTGTTGTGTTAGACTGATTTTTAGATCAGTTTGTCCCATTTTTAAAGAGTGTGAGTGAGGGTTTGTGAGTGAAGAGGAGAAGAAGAGGAGAAAGGGAAGATCAAGCAAGGTTTCGTCAAAGATCATCGTGGATATCGTCGTAGGTGATCCCTACTAGGTATGTGAGTTTATAGTGTTGGGTTGGTTCTTTCCCCCACATGCCAAACTAGTTTTATTTCTGAGAAAATATTGATTGTGTTGTTGAAGTTGTTGGTAGTGCTGTTGATGTTGTTGATTGTGTTGTTGAAGTTCCTTGTTGAATTGGGACATGTTTCCGGTTGTGTTTTTGAGTTGAAATCTATTGTATGTTGAGGGGTTTATGATTCTAAGTATTTAGGGCTGGAACCTTTGAGGTTGAGAAGGTTTAGAGTTGGAGAAATAAAGGAGAAAAGTCGAAGTTTTCGGGGAAAAGGGGTGGCGCGTCGCGCCTTGCAAAGCGCCCCAAGAAGTGTTCTGAACTTCTCCCATTGGGCCACCGCGCCTTGCAGAGCGCCTCAGCTGGCCTTCTGAGCTTTAAGGGCTAGCACCCCGTGCCTTGCAGAGCGCCAAGGACGCCAAATTTCCCCTTTCATTCCCCACTTTTTCTTGCGTGTTCCTTGGTATTGTACCTATGTTTCATAGTTGTTTCCAACACTCTATGGTACGTTTAAACGTCAAGAACTCATCCAAAAACGCGTGATCATATAACTTGAATCCATAATCCAATTCAAGGCGAGTTAGGATCAAGTCAAAGTGAGGTTAAGGGTCAAGTCTAGAAGTTAAAGAAGTAAGTCAAAGCAAGTTTTCAAAGTTGTTCAAGAGTCTTTATTGAACGTTTTAACTTCGTTTTAAGGTTCAAGTTTCAAGTCAAGTAAAGAGTATCAAGTCTCAAGTTAAGTCAAGAGTTTAAAGTTGAGTTCATTTCTCAAAAGCTATTAGGGAACTAAGTATTCCCAAAGAAGTTTATACATGTTTTTACATTTGAGTAAGAGGGGAACCATGTTTTCCAAAAGAGCCTTTGGGCTAAGTTTTGAGTAATTATCTCAACTAAAGAAAGATGTGTTTAAAACACGTATGAGCCAAAGTATTTTTGGGAGTAGTATTGAGCACCGAATTGGGGACACGAGTTCATATTAACTCAACTCTCCATAAGAACCATGAGCCAACATACGACTTGACGGGTCATTCTTTTTAGATGATCACGTAAGATTAAGCTAGTGGATCCACTAAGTGAAGTAAGGTCCTATATTACGGCAAGGTATAGGATGGTCCTTGGGCAATGTGAGGTAAAACGTTGTATCACCACTAGGGCTCATAGTGGTGGTTGTCGGTTAAAGAACATCTCACAAAAGTTAGATTACTTTTATATAAGTAAAGTTGAGTTTGTTATTGTTTTATCATTAACAAGCTAAGTTGGTTACACTGTTTTACAAGTTTTATATATATTGCATGTGTCTTATTGCTTTATATATTGAGTTCAATTATTCATGAATCGCACAGAGTCAAGGTAAGTGTTCTCTTGTATTCCTTTCAAGCTTAAGTTGTGGTTTAGCTTTCCAGCTCGCATACTCGTACATTCTATGTACTGATGCCAGTTGACCTGCATCTAATTATGATACAGACGCAGGTACCCAGGATCAGCATCCAGCACGCCGTTGATCCAGTTAAGCACTCCAGAGTTAGTGGTGAGCCTCCTTGCTTTTCGGAGGACTCGGTTGTTTTGCTCTCTTAGTTTTGCTTTATTAGGATGTTGCGGGGTCTGTCCCAACATCCATCTCAGTATTATAGAGGCTTCATAGACAGTCAGTCAGTTAGTTTTGAGTCTCTCATCTATGTATATATATAAAACATTCTATTTTGAGACTCGAGTTGCCTTTTTGGCCAGATTTTATCAATTGGGTTGTTTTATAACCTTGCATTGCATTTGAGTTATGCTGTTGAGTTAGGTTTCCGCTGAGCTAAGAAAGCTAGGCCAAGGGTTCGCTTGGGGACCAGCAATGGTCTTCGAGTGCCGGCCACGTCCAAGGTGTAGGCTCGGGGTGTGACAGTAGCAGTTCAGCAGTGCCTAAGGGTCGTCTCATTTCGTACCTTAAGGCGAAAAAAGTTAGTTTCCAAGGGGTATGTCTATCACTTAGTCCGAGTTAATGACTTTAGTGTTGAGATACCTCATATAAAGTCAATTTCAGTAGTAAAAGAGTTTCCAAAAGTCTTTCCTGATATTTTATCGGAGTCCCTCCTAAGAGAGAAATAGACTTCGGCATAGACATTCTTCCAGATACTCGTCCTATAACTATTTTGCCATGTAGAGTAGCACCAGCAGAGTTGAAAAAACTAAAAGAACAGTTGAAAGATCACCTTGATAAGGGCTTTATTCGACCAAGTGTCTCACCTTGAGGCATCCCGGTCTTATTTGTGAGAAAGAAAGATGGTTCCCTTAGGATGTGTTTTATTTTCAGTCAGTTGAACAAGGTTACAATCAAGAATAAGTATCCTCTTCCAAGGATTGATGCTTTTTTTATCAGCTTCAGGGTGCTGCTTGTTTCTCTAAGATAGACCTTAGATCAAGCTACCATCAGTTGAGGGTAAGGGAATGTGATGGACCCGTTATGGTCATTATGAGTTCTTAGTTATGTCTTTTCATTTGACCAATGAACCTGCAACATTCATGGACCTTATGAATAGAGAATTCAAACCTTATTTAGATATGTTTGTTATCATATTCATTGATGACATACTAATATATTCGAGGAATGAGGAAGATCATGTTAGTCATCTCAGAATAGTTCTCCAAACTCTAAAGGATAGAGAGTTGTATGCCAAGTTCTCTAAGTGTGAGTTTTGGCTAGAGTCTGTGGCATTCTTAGGCCACATTGTGTCTGGAAAGGGAATTAAAGTTGATACTCAGAAAATAGAGGCAGTGCAGAATTGTCCTAGACCCACATCTCCAACTGACATTAGGAGTTTCTTGGGTTTGGCTGGCTATTATAGAAGGTTCGTAGAGGGGTTCTCATCTATTTTATCCCCTTTGACCAAGTTAACGCAGAAGACAGTGAAGTTTCAATGGTCTGAAGCTTGTGAGAAAAGCTTTTAGGAATTGAAAAAGAGGTAAGCTACTACCCAGTGTTGACATTACCAGTAGGTACTCAAGGTTTTGTAGTGTACTGTGATGCGTCTAGAGTTGGTTTGGGTTGTGTGTTAATGCAGAATGGCAAAGTTATAGCTTATGCCTCCAGACAGTTGAAAGTTCATGAGAAGAATTACCCAACCCATGATCTAGAATTGGCTGCCGTAGTATTTGCTTTTAAAATATGGCGTCATTATCTTTATGGTGTTCATGTGGATGTATTCACTAATCACAAGAGTCTTCATTATGTGTTTACTCAGAAAGAGCTTAATCTCAAACAAAGGAGGTGGTTAGAATTACTCAAGGATTATGACTTAAGTATTATTTATCACCCAGGTAAGGCTAATGTTGTTGCTAATGCCTTGAGCAGGTTTTCTATGAGTAGTACCACCCATGCTGAGGAAGAAAAGATAGAGTTAGCGAAACATGTGCATAGACTTGCACGATTGGGAGTTCGACTAATGGATTCCACAGAAGGAGGAGTAGTGGTGATGAATGGGGCTGAATCATCCTTAGTGTCAGAAGTGAAAGAGAAACAAGATCAAGATCCTATTTTGCTTAAATTGAAGGCAAATGTTCATAAGCAAAAAGTATTGGCTTTTGAACAAGGGGGAGATAACGTATTGAGGTATCAAGGTAGGTTGTGTGTACCAAGAGTAAGCTCATAGCTCCAGATATTCCATTCATCCGGGCTCCACAAAAATGTATCATGAGTTGAGAGAAGTTTATTAGTGGAATAGTATGAAGAAAAGCATTGCAGAGTTTGTTGATAAGTGTCCAAATTGCCAACAAGTTAAGGTAGAGCATCAAAGGCCTGGTGGTTTGGCTCAGAATATAGAACTTCCAGAATGGAAGTGGGAGATGATTAATATGGACTTCATAACAGGTTTACCAAGGTCTCACAGGCAGCACGATTCCATTCGGGTGATTGTCGATAGAAGGAGAAAATCAGCCCATTTTCTGCTGGTAAAGACTACCCATTCAGCAGAGGATTATGCTAAGTTATATATGCAAGAGGTGGTAAGGCTTTATGGGGTTCCGATCTCCATTATTTCAAACAGAGGTGCGCAATTTACTGCACAGTTTTGGAAGTCATTTCAGAAAGGCTTGGGTTCAAAGGTGAACTTAAGTACTGCTTTTCATCCTCAGACGGATGGTCAAGCAGAGCGCACTATTCAGACCTTGGAGGATATGTTGAGGGCTTGTGTGATTGATTTCAAAGGTAGGGATGATCACCTACCTCTTATTGAATTTGCTTACAACAATAGTTACCACTCTAGCATCTAGATGGCTCCTTATGAAGCTCTTTATGGGAGAAGGTGCAGATCTCCTATTGGATGGTTTGAAGTTGGCAAAACATGGTTGATAGGACCAGATTTAGTCTATCAAGCTATGGAAAAAGTGAAAGTGATTCAAGAGAGGTTGAAAACGGCGCAAAGTCATCAGAAATCCTACACTGATGTTAAGAGAAGGGAGTTGGAGTTTGAAGTAGATGATTGGGTATACTTTAAAGTTTCACCCATGAAGGGTGTTATGAGTTTTGGTAAGAAGGGGAAGCTTAGTCCCCGATATATTGGTCCTTACAAAATATCCAAGATGATTGGCAATGTAGTTTATGAGTTCGAGCTACCACAAGAGTTAGCAGTGGCTCATCAGATATTTCACATCCCCATGTTGAAAAAGTGCATGGGAGATCCTTCACTATCATACCAATTGAAGATATTGGAATCAAAGATAGCTTATCTCATGAGGAGATTCATGTTCAGATTCTAGATTGCTAAGTTCGTAAGTTGAGAACAAAGGAGGTAGCATCAATCAAAGTTCTTTGGAGGAATCAGTTTGTTGAGGAAGCTACTTGGGAAGCTGAAGAAGATATGAAGAAGAGGTATCCACATCTCTTTGAGACCGGAGAAATTCCAGATCAAGGTACTAATTCTCTTCTTAGTACTCTTTAATTTATAAGTTGGCATGTTGTATTTGCATTGCTTGTTGGGTGTTTGAGTTGAATGTTAGATATAACACCCTTAGCCTAGTAAGAGTAATCTCGTTTGAGGACTAATGTTCCTAAGGGGGAGATATTGTAACATCTCGCTAATTGAAAGAACTAGAAAGAGTTAGAATTGAAAATAGTCATTTTAGGAAAGAATGAAAAATCTGGAAATTTGTTAAGTTATGTTAAATTTGGGTTTTCGGTCAACTTCAAACGACCATAACTCCTAGTTCATGATGAGTTGGGTGTGCTTCCGGATACCGTAGGAAAGATCTTGGAATTATCTTTACAACGCCACCAATTTTGCACGATTCGGAGTTCGCATGAGTGAGATATGCCTATTGGAATTTGGGTTGTTCAAATAAGAAAAGTGTAATCCGGATATATGAAGGGTAATTTGGTCTTTTCCTTACCAGATTACTTTATTTCATTTTTAGGAGTTTAATTGGGGTCTAAACTGAACTTGGTCAGTTTACGCTTTTGAAAACCAAGTTAGGGTTTTGAGAGAAGAGAAAAGAAGAGGAGAAGGAGCAAGAATATATTGTCAAGTTCTTCAAGAATCGCTTGTGGATTTCATCAAGGGATGATCCCTACGAGGTATGTGAGGCTTTCATAACGCTGGGTTCGTTCACCCACCTGCAAAACATGTTTATTTCAGCGTGAATTCGTCCTAAAAGGGTTGAAAGTTTGATATTCTTGATATGTATTCTTGAATTTGATATCGTTCTTGAATTGGGCTGAGATTAAGTAGTTTCTAAGATCATTACGTCGAATTATACCGTTGTTTTGAGTTAGGTTCTTAGGTACATTTGTTGGGTATCTGAATTTAAAGAGAAGTTGGGAAAAAGAACCTAGTTAGGCGAATTGGGGCTGGAAAACGAAGAAGGAAAATTATCGAGCGAATCTGGGTACCAGGTCCGCGTCACGAACCTGTTCCTCATATTGGGAAAAGTCCTTCTCGTGTCGCGGAGCGGTCACAGACTGTTCTGCCTCAAAAATTATTTTCATGAACAAAAATTTAAATATATCTCCACGTCGCGGACTTGCTTCCAGATAGTAATTTATTGATCATTTCTCATGTTTAACTATCTAAAAACACTCATAAACATCATGAGATCATTCCTATCACAAATCACAATCCTTGAATCCATAATTCAATTCAAGGAAAGTTAAGAGTCAAGTTAAGATAAATTCATAAAGTTTTCCAAAAGTCTTTTACAAATGTTTTAACTTTGTTTTAAGACTTAAGCTTTGAGTTGAGTAAAGAGTAAGAACAAAGTTCATTTCTTCAAAGATTATATGGGAACTAAGTATTCCCAAGAGTTAAAAATGTTTTCACATTTAAGCAAGAAAGGGAACACCGATTCCAAGAGATCTTTTAAGCTAAGTTTTGAGTAATTATCTCAAACCAAGGAAAGAAGTTTTGTTTTTAAAACATATGAGCTGAGTATATTTTGGGAGTAGTATTGAGCATCGATATGGGGATGCGAGTTCATAATAACTCAAGTCTCCATAAACCAAGTAGCCATCATGCATGGGTAGAAAGGATCATACTTTTTAGATGACTTCTTAGTGCTTTTTAGCATACACTAGTGGATCCACTTAGTTAAGGCGTTCTATATGACGGTAAAGCATTAGACAGTTCTGGCAGTGTGGACAAGACGATGTATCACCACTTAGGCTCATAGTAGTGGTTGTCAGTTAGAGAAACTCCCACAATATTATATTACTTTACAAGTAAACTGAGTTGTTATTGCATTTCTTTAACAAATTGAGTTGCTACTACTGTTTTAAATGTTTTGTATAACTGCACCATTATTGTTGTTTACTTTGCATTTGAGTTAAGTTATTCATGAGTTGAGTAAAGTCCAGGTAAGTGTTTCTTTCAGATTCCCTTCAATCTTATGTTATGTTTAGTTTTCCCCTCGCATACTCGTACATTCAATGTATTGATGCCATTTGGCATACATCGTTGTTATAATGCAGACACAGGTAATCAGGATCAACATCCAGCGCCTCGTTGATCCAGTCGAGCATTCAGAGTCCTTTGGTGAGCCTTTTTGCTTTTCGGAGGGCTCCTTTTATCATTTGCTTTTAGTATTTCATTTGTTAGGATGATTGAGAGTCTTGTCCCGACATCCCTCCTTGTTTTAGAGGCTTCATAGACAGTCAGTATTTCAGTTGTCTTTACATTATTATTTCATATGTTAAGACGTGAGTTGCCATTTTGGCCAAGTTGAATGTTTGACCTTTAAATGTTCTAAGTTATTGTATTAAACAGTTGAGTAGAAGTGCATTTGATCATTGTAAAAATGCTTAGAGTCTTCCGTTGAGTAAGTAAGTCAGGCCAAGGGTTCGCTTGGGGCCAGCAATGGTTCTCAAGTACTAGTCCCGCCTAGGGTGTAGGCTCGGGGCGTGACAGATACCATCATATACTGGCATGGTATCATTAAGTATTGTTTCATATAATCAGTAACACTCATCAGATCATTCATGATACGATCAAAATATATTAATATAATATTGTGATAGCACAAAGGTTTCATTCAATCATTCATTCACAATACTACTCATTTATTAATGATACCATAACAATATATACATATATTGCATATTATGGAATCATTAAGATTTTTCACATGCATTCATATACAATTAACTCATTTCTCAATGATACCAACACATTATATATATAATTATAGCATGGTATCATTGACTAATGAGCAATTTTTCAAGGGAGGACTCATAATTTATCAATGATACCATTATATACTGACATGTTATCATTAAGGACTATTTCATATAATCTGTAACACTCTTCAGACTGATACCATCATTATACATGAATATACTGTTGTGGTAGCACGAAGGTTTCTTTCATTCATTTATTTACAAAATTACTTATTCCTTAATGATACCATAACATTATATTCATATATTGCTAAGGTATCATTAAGATTTCCTACAACCATTCATGTACAACCAACTCATTTCTCAATGATACTACCACATTATATATATAATAGCATGGTATATCATTGACTAATGAGCAGTCCTTCAAGGGAGGGACTCATAGTTTCTCAATGATACCATCACGACATATCATAAACTGACATGGTATCATTAAGGATCGTTTCATATAATTAGTAACACTCTTCAAATTATGTATGATACCATTACAACATATATCTATATATAGTCATGGTTTATTGAGATTTAGTTCAGTCATTCGATGAGACCTTCATGATACTATGAGAATATATTTATATATTGTTATGATATCATTGACATTTACTTCAGTTCTTTAACAAAGCTTTCATAATATCATCACAATATATATATATATATATATATATATATATATATATTTACTATCGTGATATCATTCATGAGGATTGCTTCAATCTTCATGATGTTGTTGCATTATCATTACATTCATACTTTTATGGTATCGTTGAGGTTTGCTTAAGTCCTCAACTATACCAGTCACAATATATCATTGAGGACTCATAGCTTGTATTTGTTGCATATTTCATTGTAAACTGATATGAAGATACATTGATATCCCCTCTCCCCCACCCACCCCCTAAATAAAGAATCGGATGATAACATAATCTTGAAAACTTAATGATCAAATTTGATTGTGCATCAAATTTTTGTACAAGGAACCTTTATGTGAGGACAATATATCATTCATTACCCAAAAAAATTCTACTAAGCCGCAGGAGGATAACCCTACAACCCTAGCTTTGCAATGATATTGCGATTGCCGGCCAACCATCCATGATGGTTGGTCAGCTTTCATCGATAGCAGATTTCCCTGCATTACCCTTGGGTTCAAGTGCAGACCTTAGGAGCTCCACTATTAGCGTACCTGGTGACAAAGTTATACAACCTAATTACAAATCATTTCGAGACTTAGTAGGTCCAACAACACAACAATTCGAATCAACTCAATGCAAAGAGGTTTACATGGTGGAAGGAGTTCCACATGTTAAATGGACTGAAAAGGAAGTTGATATCATGAATAGAATTGAAATTCTTCAATTTGCAGTGATTGGCAAATTTACTTACGATATTACAGACATGGATGAATTGAGAAAGCTCATTCCCCAACAATGTGATATTAAGGGTGATAGTCAAATTGGCTTATTTCGAAATAAGCATATTCTAATAAGGCTTTCTGATCAAAGTGATTTCATTAATTTTATATCCAAAGGAGCTTTTTACATTACGTGCAAAGATGGGTACTCGTATCTGATGCGCACACTCATGCAAGACTCAAGGTTCAAAGTTAATGAAGAAACAACAAAAGCTCTAGCATGGATATCTTTCCCCCAATCTTTTACCCACCTACTTTGTTAAAGAATGTCTTTTTTCTTTAGCTTCAGCAGTAGGTAAACCATTGAAACTTGACTTAGCCAGTATTAATAAAACTAGGCCAAGTTGTGCTAGGGTAAAAGTGATGGTTGATTTAAAAGGTGACTTTCCCAAATCAATTTCAATGGATATTGAAAATGAAGTTACTGGAAAAATAAGGACGGAGGAGATACAAATTAGATATGATTATGTTCCATTTTATTGTGATGTATGTAAAATGCAAGGACACAACACCCAACTGTCCAAATACGATGCAAGGAATGTGGGATTCAATGCAATAGCAAAAGAAATGGCAGAAGAGAAAACTGAAGACCATAAAAAATCTAAGATACACCAATATGTTCATAAATTCCAAAAGGGGAAAGCAAAGATTTTATCCAGTGGAAAAGTGGTGGGTGATCCAGGAGCTTGGAAGGTGATTGGGAATGGCAAAACTAATAAAATAAATGTTGAGAACCCTATTCAAACTACTAACAGCTTTGCAGCTCTAGATGAGGATCCAGAAAGCAATCACACAAATATTCTGAAAGCATCAAGTCATCAGAAAGAGTCAACTGAAATGCAGAATAAACATATGTAGTCTTGTAAGAAATGGGTGGTACAAACTTTTGGCAGGCAAGAAACTCTTACTCAAAAAGAGGATGATATTATAAGTGAGAAGATTCATGATGAGAATGCCACCATTCAAGCTGTAAAACTGCAAAATCAAGAACTATCAGACTCTAGAGAAGTGAATTTAGAGAAGGCTGAAGAAGGTGAGCTAGTGAGTCAGGAGGTTACTGATATTGGGTTGGAGGAGTGTAATTCGAACAGTGTAGCAGACATTATTGCTGCCTTTGTAGCCTTATGCTCGTCAAGTAATAATGTTGAAGAAAGGGATGATGTGCTTACTGAAAATAACATGTACAAGGCAATCATAGCAATACCACAACAAGATGTTGATGCATTACCAATTACCATGGTGAGTCCTGCAAAGCAATTCAATAATCAACAATTAGGCTCCAAAAAGTTTGATTGCATTGAATATGAGCATGAAGAAGAGGTGGAGGTGGTTGACAGACATTCACAGGCAATAGTTGAGTGTCCAGGGGTGATTCAATTGGCTGAAAACTAATTGATCCAAATGGAATCTCTTAATAGTCTTACATGATATTGTGTCACATAATATTGAAATAGGTCACAGTGATAGCAGTGATCAAGAAGCTACTCTGATAGCAAGAGGTTTGAAAGAGGTGGACAGTAATGAGGATTTGTGGGAGGTACAACTTGATGCAGTCCTATCACCAAGATTGTTGAAAAGTGCTACAAAAGGGAAGAAACAGTGTTATAATGATACAATATTACCTATCAGGGTGCAGTCTAAGAGGGTCAAAACAACTTCTAATAAACAATGAATGCTCTTATATGGAATATTAGATCTGTCAGATCCCAACAGTCTTTCAAAGAGTACAGATATTGCATAAATACCATAAGTTTTCTTTTGTGGGACTTTTGGAGCCGTTTCAGAGTGATAGGCACATTGACAGATATAAGAGAAGATTGAGGATGTCATTTGCTACTGCTAATACAAATGGAAAAAATTTGGTTCTTTGCAAATTATGGTCTTGATCCTATAGTTGTGAAGAGCTCAGATCAACAAATTACTATTAAGCTTCATAATCAGGTAACTTCACAAAGTTTCTTAGTAACTTTGATCTATGCCAAGTGTACTGCA
>JAJOOR010011624.1:0-31114 GCA_036250505.1 Solanum acaule | reverse complement strand
AAATTATCATCAAATGCCCCCCCTTAACAAGGCAATTATGATTCCCCCCCCCCCCTCCCGTCCTAGATTTGAGAAGAAGCCCGCTAGATTTTTCACTCTGCTCATTGAAAGCCAAACAAAGTTGTTCGAGCAATTAATTGCGGCAGGATATATTCATCCAGTGAGGCCCAAGCTGGTTGACACTAGCTCAAGGTTTTACAGACCTGATCAGAGGTGCGCATATCACTCCAACGATGTTGGACATGATACGGAGGATTGTATCAACCTAAAGCATAAGATCCAAGATCTGATTGACCAGAAAGTGGTTTCTCTCCAGACAGTCGCGCCAATGTCAACAGTAACCCTTTGCGAAATCATGGAGGCGTCACTATCAATATGATAGAGACAGGTGATGATTGGTGCGTGACATAGGCAATAGTTCCGATCACTTTTGATGAACTGGAAAGGGCTATAGCTTCGTTGAGTATTAGATAGAAGAAAGAGTTTGTGATTCTGACGCCCGAGAAGGCTGTTGCGTTGGTGCCAAGAGAAACTCTTTCCCGACCTAAGTTTGTGATTGAAACGGCTGCTACCTAGGGAATGACTAGATCAGGCAGGTGCTACACACCAGAAGAGTTAGCCCAGGGAGTGAGAAAAAGGATTAGCCTAAAAGGCCGATTAGTGCAGCTAAAACAAAAGAGTTTTGGAGAAGGATGCAACCAAAATATTACTCAATCGTGAAGTATCTATAGAAAACACCCGCTCAGATTTCTGTATGGGCTTTGTTTATGAGTTCACAACTGCATAGGCACGCTTTAATGATACTTACGTGCCTGTGGGTACTAATAGTGATAATCTGGCGGCCATGATAAATCAAGTCGTTCAAGGGCACCGCATCAGTTTCTGTGACGAAGAGTTGCCCTTTGAAGGCAGGTTGCACAATAAAGCTCTGCACGTCACCATCAAATGCTGGGAAAAAATTATAAATTGTGTTTAGGTCGACGATGGGTTCGGTCTCAACATCTGCCAACATTCGACTCTCAAGCAACTAAAATTCAACTTGGGAAAGGTTCAAGAAAACCAGGTCAATGTAAGAACTTTCGATGGAGTGCAGAGAGACACGATATGGGCAGTAAACCTAGGAATTTAGATGGGTCCTGTAGAGTTTAATGTGGAGTTTTCGGTGTTGGACATCAATACCAGTTACAATTTGCTTTTGGGAAGACCATTTATCCATATGGTTGGGGCTATGTCTTCTAACCTTCACCAACTAATGAAATTTGTTTGGAAGGACCATGAATTGGTCATTCATGGTTAAGGGAGTCATTCCAATAGGTATGCGCCGATCGTTGATGAGGTCTCCCGAGGTTGCGATTTTTACACGGTGGAGCTGGTGAATGCCACCGATGTTGATTTGGCTCCGCAACCTCCTATGCCTGCTGTGTACAAGATGATTGCTACTATCATGCTCCAGAATGGTTTTGAACTAGGTTTCGAATTGGGTATGCATTTTCAAGGAATTGTCGAGCCTATCCAAATTCCCGCCAAAGGAGCAATGTTTGGTTTGGAGTATGTCCCCAGAGATGATGAAGCAGAGATGAAGAACAAGAGTGTTGATCAAGCATTGACCAGGCCAATTCCTCATTTGTACCAATCATTTCCAGTACGAGAATATGTCAACGAGAATTTGTTTACTTATCTATTTATATATTACTTTCCTAACTTTGTTTGTTTATAATTTCAGTAATATTAATTTAAACCCTGCCAATGTCATGTCATGTCATTAACCGAGTGAACGAAATGAGGCAGGTGATGATGAATGTGAGGAATATGAAGAAGGAAATGAGGTACCCAAACATGTTTCCGAAGAGTTTCGACAATTCGAGAATCAACACAAGCCGAATCTGGAAGAAACTGAGACTTTGAATCTCGGAGATGAGGAATGTGCCAAAGAAGTCAGAATCAGTGTTCATCTGACTGAAGCTCAAAGAAGAGACCTGGTTCGTTTGCTTAAAGAATACATTGACGTATTTGCCTGGTCTTACAGGGATATGCCAGGGATGAGTACGAATATGTTGTCTCATAAATTGCCGATCAATCTAGATTTCAGTCCGGTAAAGCAGAAAACTTGGAAGTTAAAGCTGGAATTGAGTTTGAAGATCAAAGAGGAGATTATGAAGCAGATTGAGTCTAAACTGGTGGAAGTGACGTAGTATCCATCTTGGTTAGCTAATGTTGTTCTGGTTGCCAAGAAAGATGGAAAGATCAAAATTTGTGTCGAATATAGAGACCTCAACAAAGCTAGCCCGAAAGACAACTTTTCATTGCCAAACATCCGCATTCTCATTGATAACTGTGCCAAGCATGAGATGCAGTCGTTTGTGGATTGTTATGTGGGTTATCATCAGATCCTAATGGATGAAGAAGATGCAGAAAAGACAACCTTCATTACACCTTGGGGTATATATCATTATCGGGTGATACCTTTTGGCCTCAAGAATGCCGATGCTACTTATATGAGGGCTATGACAACCATTTTTCATGATATGATTCACAGGGAGATCGAGGTGTATGTAGATGATGTCATAATCAAATCTCGCGAGAGTTCGAATCACTTGACTCACTTAAGGAAATTCTTTGATCGCCTGCGTCGATACAATTTGAAGTTAAATCCCGCCAAATGTGCTTTTGGAGTGCCAGCTGGCAAGCTGTTGGGATTTATAGTCATCAGGAAGGCCATTGAGCTTGACCCTTCTAAGATTAAGGGGATCCAAAAGTTACCTCCTCCGAAGACCAAGAAAGAAGTGATGAGTTTCCTGGGAAGGACGAACTACATCAGTCGGTTCATAGCTCAATCCATCGTGGTGTGTGAGTCCATCTTCAAGTTGTTGAAAAAAGATGTCTTAACCAAGTGGACCGGAGAATGTCAAACTGCCTTTGATGCCATCAAGAATTATTTATCCAATCCACCGGTGTTAGTTCCTCCGCGAGAAGGGAGTCCATTGTTGCTATATCTCTCTGTCTTGGATAATGCATTTGGATGTGTGCTTGGTCAACATGATGAAACTTGGAAGAAGGAGCGAGCCATTTATTACTTGAGCAAGAAATTCACTCCATATGAGGCTCGTTACACTCTTTTGGAGAGAACATGTTGTACTTTGACGTGGATTGCTCAGAAGTTGAGACATTATTTGTCTTTTTATACCACATACCTTATTTCCAGGATGGACCCGTTGAAGTATATTTTCTAGAAGGCGATGCCGACCGGGAATTTGGCTAAATGACAAATTCTTTTGAGTGAATTTGACATTGTGTATGTGACTCAGAAGGCGATAAAAGCACAAGCCTTAGTTGATCATCTTCCGGAGAATCCGGTTGATGAAGAGTATGAACCACTCAAAACTTATTTTATCCGATGAAGAAGTAGTATTTGTGGGTGAAGATATTTCTCAAGCGTACCCTGGTTGGAGAGTGGTTTTTGATGGAGCAGCAATCACCAAGGGAAAGGTATCGAAGCGGCCTTAGTGTCATAAACCGGTCAACATTATCCTATTGAGGCTAAACTCCGATTTGATTACATGAACAACATGGCAGAATACGAGGCTTGTATCCCTTGTTTGCAGATGGCCATCGACATGAATGTTCACGAGCTTATGGTCATTGGAGATTCAGATTTGTTGATTTATCAGGTTCAAGGAGAATGGGGGCCGTGAAGAACCCAAAGATCACACCGTATGTGCAGTATATACAGAAGTTGTGTAAGAGATTTCGCAAGGTTGAATTCAGGCACACTCCTAGGACACATAATGAGTTGGCCGATGCTCTTGCCACCATCATATCAATGATTAAACATCCAGATACAAGTTATATTGATCTAGTGGATATAGAGGTAAAGGGGCAGCCTGTCGACTGATCACATGTCGAAGCGAAACCAGACGGTTTACCTTGGTATTTTGACATCAAAAAGTATTTAGAGACCGGGACTTATCCGGAGAATGCAACGTTCAACCAGAGGAAGTCAATACGCCGCATGACCCTCAATTTCTTTCTGAATAGGGAAATTCTTTATAGGAGGACGCCAGATTTAGGTCTTCTCAGATGCGTTGATGCTTGTGAAGCTGTGAAGCTTCTAGAACAGATACATGCCGAAGTTTGTGGTACTCACATGAATGGGCTCACTTTGGCGAGGAATATCCTCCACGCTGGTTATTTTTGGATGACTATGGAGCATGATTGTTGCAAGTTTGTGCAGAAAAGTCACAAATGTCAAGTGCATGGTGATTTGATTCGAGTCCCACCTTATGAACTCAATGCTATGAGTTCACCTTAAACGGACACCAATTCATTTTGGTTGCCATTGACTACTTTACCAAGTGGGTGGAAGCAGCTTCATATAAGTCGGTGACCAAGAAAGTTATAGCTGATTTTGTTCGCAACAATTTGATATGTAGGTTTGGAGTACCAGAATCCATCATTACTAATAATGGAGCGAATCTCAACAGTCATCTGATGAGAGAAATATGTGAACAATTCAAGATTAGTCATCAGAATTCAACCGCTTATCGTCTCCAAATTAATGGAGCCCTAGAAGCTGCCAACAAGAATATCAAGAAGATTTTGAGGAAGATGATTGACAACCACAGAGGCTAGCATGAGATGTTGCCATATGCTTTATTGGGTTACAGAACGACCGTCAGAACGTCAGTTGGAGCTACTCCATACTTGTTAGTATATGGAACATAAGCAGTTATACCTGCCGAGGTTGAAATACCTTCATTGAGAATAATCCAGGAAGCGGAGTTAAATGATACTGATTGGGTTCGCAAGCAGATTGATCAGTTAACATTGATTGATGAGAAAAGAATGGTTGTTGTTTGTCATGGTCAACTTTATCGACATAGAATAATTCGTGGTTTCCACAAGAGAGTAAGAGCCAAAATATTTGAAATTGGTCAGTTGGTTCTCAAACGCATTTTCCTTCATCAGGATGAGTATAAAGGGAAATTCGCACCAAATTGACAAGGACCCTACATGGTCTGCAAAGTGTTATCTGGAGGTGCCTTACTCCTGTCAGAGATGATGGCACTGAATGGCCAAAACCGATTAACTCAGTTGCTGTCAAGAGATACTATGTGTGAAGTTTCAGTTTGTGTTTCTATCATTTCCTTGTAGTCGTGATATTTTTTTGTAATTGTTTTGTTTAGAACTTTATCCCTCTTGTAATGAACTATGTCTGACCTGAATTCTCAAGAATGAGATACGTAGGCGGCCTATGTCGGCCTCGATCACCCCCTTTTACCCCTTTCAATATTTCCTTTTGTATTTGAACTACGTTCGACCTGAATTCTCAAGAATGAGATATGTAGGTGGCCTATGTCGGCCTCGGTCGGTATCTTGTAAGTTTCTTATCTTTATTAATCTTCGAGAGAGGGAACTACGTTTGACCCGATTCCTATCTCAACGGGATACGTAGGCGCCACAACGGCTCGGTCATATCTCCCAAACAATTTCTATTTTTTCTTTACAATAGAAATCGGGACAGAATTTTTGAGAGGGACTCAAAAATTCTCAAGAAGAAGATCTTTTCAACAAACCAAGACTGAAGTTACTTTGAGATTTGCAACTAGGACAAAATTTATGAGAAGATCTAAAAAATTATGTGGTTTGCTCACCAACGGTTCGAGATAAGCCAAGACAGTCAATTGGGACATAAATTTTTGAGGACGACCTCAAAAATTTCAATAAGGTTCAGCGAAAGTTTAGAGCAACTTTGAATACTTCCCAACAAGTAATTAGATAGACCTCGAGACAGCAATCTCAAAGGTGTTCATTAAGCTTGACGTGACATGACATTTGACAGTGACCTTTTCCAAATACTACTTTTTGAAAATCTATTTGCCTCAAAACTTTTCCTCCATGTTTCAATTATTTTTGCATAAAAATATTTTGACTTATTTATCAAGAGTTGGGAGATCGGAAAAATCAACCGGAGATAGCTAGACAAGGAGTAGACAATCGAAGAGATCGACACATATCAGTTCATTTTTAAACTAACAATTTTTCTGTGGATGCAGGTCTATAGGTTTACCTCAAAATTAGCATATTCTTCCATTCAATAAATATGGAGAAGTCAAAAGAGCGAAGAGCTCCCCAAAATTGACAATTTTTTTGTGGATGCAGGAAATATTTTATGCAGCTTATATCAAAGATTTTGGAATATGAATAACATTATTTCATTCAATTCCCAACAAGGCGAAGTCCATAATGAACGTGCAACTATGTTCAGAGATGGAACAAATGAAAACCCCGAGGAAAGGCATTTTACTGTTTTCCATCAACTAGAGAAACTTGGAGGACGTTATCTGCATCATATTATCAGACATGATAATATTACTACCCGAAGAGTCATTTATATCGTATTGTCGAATGATATGATACCATTACTCTGAGGGTCATTTTTATTTGTATTGTTGATTAGGACGATACCACCACCTAGAAGATACCCCAAAGATCACCTATGTTGCTCGGTGAAGCATTATCTTTGTTCGGTACCAAGGAGGCATCAAGAGGTAGGAGTCATGAATAGTAAGAGAAATGAGTCATGCATAGCCAGAGAAGAAATCATTCATTACAAGAGAAAGAACTCATGCATTGCAAGAGAAAGATTCATGCATAGCCGAGAAAGAGTCGTTCATCGCAAGAGAAAAGAGTCATGCATCGCAAGAGAAAACTCATGCATAGCAAGAGAAAGAAGTCATGCATCGCGAGAGAAATGAGTCATGCATAGCAAGAGGAATGAGTCATGCATAGCCAGAGAAGGAGTCGTGCATCACAAGAGAAAAGAGTCATGTATCGCGAGAGAAGACTCATGCATGGCAAGAGAAATGAGTCATCCATCGCGATAGGAAGGAGTCATGCACAACAAGAGGAATGAGTCATGCATAGCCAGAGAAGGAGTCGTGCATCGCAAGAGAAAAGAGTCATGCATCGCGAGAGAAGATTCATGGATTGCAAGAGAAGACTCATGCATCGCGGGAAGAGATTCATGCACTTCAAGAGAAGATTCATGCATTGCAAGAGAAGATTCATGCATCGCGGGAAGAGATTCATGCACTGCAAGAGAAGATCCATGCATTGCAATAGAAGATTCATGCATCACGGGAAGAGATTCATGCGTTTCAGGGAAAATGTCACGTATCGCGGGAAAGAGTCATGCATCACAAGAGAATGAGTCATGCATTGCAAGAGAAAAGAGTCATGCATTGCAAGAGAATGAGTCATGCATTGCAAGAGAAAAGAGTCATGCATTGCAAGAGAAAAGAGTTATGCATCGCAAGAGAAAGATTTACCCATCACAAGAAGATCAACATAAACTTATTTCAGTCTGGTAATAAATGAAATACTTGAATATGTATAATGACTGATTATCATGTCTAACTAAACGATGAAGATTATATGAAAAATCTTGAAGGATTTAAAAGGTCTTAAAACAATTCCATGGAGTACCTAATGGTTCTGAGATTGCTTAACACAAAGAAAGAATCCTTTCAATCTCATGAGAATGATTAAAAATGCCATGTATTAGTGCAATTGGTGTGCTTACAGATTGTTGGTTATGCAGATGCTAGAAGATTATTTGATATATATATATATATAAAGTTATGTGAGGGGATTGTCATATTATCATTCAAGTTATGCCAAGAAACTAACAAAGCAAGTGACTCAACACATAGAAGATGTGTGATTTTTCTTGAGAAGAAAAGACGAGATTTAATAAAATTGAAATGATCAATCTCTGAGTCAGAAATGATTTGATTATGTAGATGCAGAATATTTATTTGATCTGCATAAAGCTCGATCGCAAATGAACTATTTTTTTACATATGGAGGCACAACAATGTCTTGGCATTCAAAGAATCAAATATTGGTAACCACTTCTTCAAATCATGCAGAAATAATATTGATCTATGAAGTAAGTCGGGAGTGTGTTTGGTTGGAATCATGATCTATCATATTCAAAAAATATGTGATTTTCCTTTGGCAATGGATATTCCAGCCACCATATACGAAAATAATATATAGCTCAATTGAAGGGAGGATACAATCAAAGCAGATCAGACAAAACATATTTCACCAAAAGTCTTTTTCACACATGATCTTCAATAAAATGGTGAGATAGACGTTCAAAGACCCATTCAAGTGATAGTCTTGTAAGCTTATTCACTAAGGATTGCCAACATCAATATTTGAGAAGTTGTGATATAAGATTGGAATGCATTGTCTCCGAGATATCAAGTAAAGTTTTTATCAAGGGGGAGAAAAATACGCGTTGTACTATTTTCCTTAACCATGATTTTATCCAATTGGGTTTTCCTGGTAAGGTTTTTAACGAGGCAACATTCAAAGCGTATTAAAAGATATTTGTACTCTTTTTCCTTCACTAAGATTTTTTCCCACAGGGTTTTTTCCTAGTAAGGTTTTAACGAGGCACATTATCTATGGACATCCAAGGGGGAGTGTTATAAAATATTATGTGTGGATGTCCACTACACCAAGAAATTACTCTCACCCATTATCTCCATTACTTTCCTCCATTATGAAGATAACCATAACCTCCAACTTTATAACCATTATTCTTGTAACCTTTCACTTCCATAACCTCCTCCATTATATTCATGTTAATGTTATGTTTATGACTAACCTTTTGTATGCCTCTATGTTACACTATAAATAGCGGCATAAGGGTTCATATTGTATACAGTTGAAGACTTGGAATAATAAGAAAAGCTCTCATCTCTTGTCTCCCTATTTCTATTGCTTTCATCTTCTATATTTCTTGTCTAATTTTGTTTTAGTTTTACAACATTCCAATTGATTTAGAGTCTCCAACACAAATTTATACCTCAAGTGTTGGTCAAAAGTGTAAAGATAAAACCAGAGTAAAAAAAATCAGATCTGGAAATTGAAGTTTTAAATCCTAAAAATAAATAGAAGTCAAAATAACAAGATTATACTAAAAAGGAAATATAGCTACGAAAATGATAACAAAATTTAGGGAGGGTAAAAAGTTACGTGTCTACAAC
Source organism: Solanum acaule (assembly GCA_036250505.1). Lineage (NCBI taxonomy): Eukaryota > Viridiplantae > Streptophyta > Magnoliopsida > Solanales > Solanaceae > Solanum > Solanum acaule. The sequence goes on along the minus strand of JAJOOR010011624.1, from coordinate 22,052 downwards.
CACGGGCTACATGTGGTCAAGACGGCATAAGATTGGTGATTTGACAATTCCATCATTTGATAACTCAATTTTAAGGCTATAGCGGACCATGGGTCACTGTCGCGACGCTAGGCAGTAGCCCCAACGAATTTTAAAATCCTTTTCTCCCAGCTTTGGTTTTAAAAGAGTTGCCTCCTCCTTAAAAATCCCTAGGGATATTCCTAAGTGTAAAACCTTGATAACGGAGAAACAAGGCTTTCAAGAAACACGTCTCCAACTTCGTCTTTACAAACTCTAATTCATCAATCTCGCTAGAATGGAACCATGGGACTAAGATTCATGCACGCTGTAGCATCATCTTGGCGTTCATGTAGGTTATGATTTATGATAAGTAGATTGTGGTTATCAAATGTGCATATAATATAGATTTGATTGAGAAATCATTATTAGGCCTTCGAGCACAACGTGTGGATGGATAAAACATTGTACTTAAGTAAAGAGATGTAACTGTGTGTTGATATACTACAGTATGAATCCCTTAATGGCTATTTTTTTTTTATATGATTTACGTGATGAACTATAATGTGAATTATATATATTGGGAAGGCTATCGATAGAGAGAATTACATGACCTAGAAATTGGCTAGTGATGTAGTAATGTAAATTTTGTAAGGTCGAATATAAGAATATTATTTAGGGAAAATTAGCAAACTAGTCAAAATTTCAAACATAATTATTAAAACCATTTACACTTTAAAATAATTATTAAAAATGTCAGTATCTCAATATTTTGAAAAATATAATATATCCAAATATAATTTATTTACCTTCCTTTTTTTTCTCAAATTGGGTCCACTTTTTGACCTCATTATCAGTGAAAAAAAACAAACGTGAAGAAGAAGAATCCATCTCTTATGTCACCCCCCGAGCCTACACCCCAGATGTGGCTGGCACTCGAGAACCATTGATGGCTCCAAGCAAACCCTTGGCCGTGCTTACTTACTCAACGGAAGACTTAAACATAAGAAATATAGCTCATGCAATAACTTAAAAGATAATAACTTAGCCAAAAATGGCAACTCAAGTCTTAAACGCATACAACTGCAATGAATAAGCCTAAAGAACTATAACTATCTATCTATGAAGCCTCTAAAACAAAAAGGGATGTCGGGACAAGACCCCCGATCATCCTAACAATGAAATACTGAAAGCAAAATAAAAGGAGTCCTCCGGAATGCAAGGAGGCACACCAACTGACTCTAAGTGCTCAACTGGATCAACAAGGCACTGAGTGATGATCTTGGCTACCTGTGTCTGCATCATAATAAGATGCAGGCCAACTAGCATCAATACATTGAATGTACGAGTATGCGAGTTGGAATGATAAACATAACATAGGCTTGAAAAGAATCTGAAAGGAACAAGTACCTTCGCTTTACTCAACTCATGAACAACTTAACTCAATATAAAGCAATAAGACACATGCAATATATAAAAAGATTTTAAAAACAGTAGAAAGCAACTTAGTTCGTTAAAGAAATGCAATAACAAACTCAATTGTACTCGTATAATAAAGTAATATAGTTTCTGTGGGAGTTTCTCTAACCGACAACCACCACTATGAGCTTAAGTGGTGATACAACGTCTTCCCCATGCTGCCAGAACTGTCTTATACTTTGCCGTCATATAGAACGCCTTAACTAAGTGGATCTACTAGTCTATGCTAAAACGAAACTTAAGGAGTCATCTAAAAAGTATGATCCTTTACTGCCCATGATGGCTACATAGTTTATGGAGACTTGAGTTATTATGAACTCGTATCCCCATATCGGTGCTCAATACTACTCCCAAAATATACTTAGCTCATATGTTTTTAAAACAAAACTTCTTTCTTTGGTTTGAGATAATTACTCAAAACTTAGCTTAAAAGCTCTCTTGGAAATCGGTGTTTCCCTTTCTTGTTCAAATGTGAAAACATTTTAAACTCTTGGGAATACTTAGTTCCCTTATAACTTTTTGAGAAATGAACTCAACTCTTTACTCTTTGCTTAACTCGAAACGTAAGTCTTGAAACAAAGTTAAAACGTTTTGTGAAAGACTTTTGAAAACTTTATAAACTTCTCTTGACTTGCTTCTTAACTTAACTTCTAGACTTGACTCTTAACTTTTTTTGAATTGAATTATGTATTCAAGGTTCATGATATCATGTTTATGGATGATTTCATGGTGTTTAGACGTACCTTAGAGTGTTGGAATCAACTAGAAAACATAGGCACGTTGCTAAGGAACTAGTACGGAAAGATGGGGGAAGAATGGGAAGAACTGGCGTCCCTGGCGCTCTGAGAAACGCGGGGCACCAGCCCTTGAAGTTCTGAAACTGACTTGGGGAGCTCTGGCTGGCGCGGCGCCCCAGAGGTTAAAGTGCAAAGACCCCTTTTTGGGGCTCTGAAAGGTGCGATGCCCCAAGACCCTCCCCTGGTGTTCCCCGACTTTTCTTCTCCGTTTGTCATCTCTAAACCCTCTAATTTCACTTGGTTGTTTTCCCAAACACTTAGAATCATTCATACCCTCAATATATATGAGATTCAACTTGAAATTACACCCGAAAATATGAATCAAATCTCAAGAAAACTCCAACAACACAACCCATAAGAATTCAACGAATTTCATCAAGAACTCAAGGGATTTACTTTCAAATCTAACATACTCCTCTGAATTGAATCATGATTTGCGCATGGGTGAACTAACCCAATGTATGTGATCTCACATACCTCGTAGGGATCACCCCTTGACGAAATCCACAAGCGAAATCCTTACGAACGATGATCTTGGATCTTTTCTCCTTTCTTCTCCTCTTGCGTTCTTTCTCCAAAAACCCTAACTCTATTTTTCAAAAGCGTAAACTGAATCCTATGAGTTTAGACCTTAAAATTATTACCAAAAAAGAATTAATTAAGTTGGGTATGGTCTACTCATCCAAAATCCGGATTGGACTTTCCTTAATTGAACAGCCCCACTTCCAATCGGCATAACACACTCATACAAACTCAGAATCGCGCAAAATCAGAGGCGTTGGAAAGATTATTCCAAGATATTTCCTACGATATCTGGAAGCACACCTAACTCATCCTGAGCTAGGAGTTATGATCGTTTGAAGTTGACCAAAAACTCAAACTTAACATAACAAATTTTCCAGACTTTTATTCTTTCCAAAAACAACTCTTTCTAATTCTAGCTTTTTCTAGTTCTTTCAAATAGCGAGGTGTTACAATATCTCCCCCTTGGAAACATTTTTCCTCGAATGAGATTACTCTTACTAGGTTAAGTTGTAACATATAACATTCAGCTCAAACACCCAACAAGCAACGCAAATACAACATGTCAACTTATAAATTAAAGAGTACTAAGAAGAGAATTGTACCTGATCTGGAATTTCTCCGATTTCAAAGAGGTGTGGATATCTCTTCTTCATATCCTCCTCAGCTTCCCAAGTAGCTTCCTCAACAAACTGATTTCTCCATAGAACTTTGGCTAATGCTACTTCCTTAGTCTTTGACTTGTGAACTTGACGATCTAGAATCTGAACACACTACAACAAATTTGATTATTAGGGACAAATAATTTCGCCATTTATAAATCATATTTTGTCACTAAAAATCTTGTGAGACGAAAAATAATTCGTCAATCAGTCGTCACTAAATGTGTGTTGCTATAGGTATACAAATATGATTTAGTGCTTCGTCGCTAAAAGTATTATTTAACTACGAAAAAAAAATTGTCCCCAAATACTTAAACATTTGTGACAAATTTATTTGTCGTAAAAAGTATATTATTTTTATAGTTAATAGTATGCTTGTCACTAAAAGTGTTATTACTACCGACAAAAATTATGTCATCCTAATTAATTTACTTCAATCAGTGATGACATCAACTGTCTCTAAAGTTATATGTATTTCGTAGTTGAACAAAATATAATTTCGTCACTAATGACTATATTTTATATAAAAGAAATTATTTTGTTCTTAACTGTATTAATTAGGGATAAATATATTATTATAAAAAAAAAGGTTAATGTTCCTATTATCTCCCCATCTCAATTTTTTTAACCCCTCCCCAAGAGGGGCTCGCACATTATGCTTTCTTGGGGACTCGAACTCACAACCTTAAGATTGGAAGTGAGGTGTGGTTACCATCTGATTAACTCTCTCTTGTCTCTCATTTTTATTTTATTTTTAACTTCATTCACTTCTTTCAAATTTAACTTCTATAGAGATAATATATTATATGATTATTTATACACATACACAAATGCACGAAATTTACCACCCACAATTTATTCAAATATAGATTATATTTTAATTAAACTGTATATTTTTTAAAATATCTTTAAATATATTCAGTACGATTCTGTCATTTTATTTATTTATTTTTATTAATTTAATAAATTATTCAGTACAATTATAAATTTATATAAAATTAAACTTTCGATTTTATTTAAAAAAATTGAATAATCGATTCAATTCGATCAGTAAATCAATTGTTTCGAAAAAAAATCGATACCCATAACTATAGTACTTCATCATAATATATTTGAAATCTTAGTTGGTTCATTTCTTTCATTTGTGCTTTCATTTTTTAATTTATTTCAATTTTCACACTGATAAAAAAAGTTAATAGAAATTAATTATATATTTTGCACCTTTGCAAAGTCTAAATTTATAAGTCGATGTTATCTCCGTATAGTTTCTCTACGTACGCATGTGGAATTTATTTTTTTTAATCCAACAATTTGAGGCTTAAAGCCTCATTTATTTCCATTTTAAAATCTGTACACAATCAGGCCAAAAATTGGCCCAATGTTGGAAATAAACAGAGCAAAAGAAAAGTCAAAATTTGAAAGAGACAAAACAGTGTCTTGGTTAGCTGTAGTACTTTCCTAAAAGAATCATGGAGGAAGATGAAGAGGTGTGGAGCCATCGGCAATGTTGTTGGTCCAATTCCTCCACAAATCGTTACTACCTCGCATAAACAAGGAATCTCACAAGTTTTTAAGCTCCATGAGGTGAACTTCGATACTTCACTCTCTTGAAATATTTTCTTATGATCTACACTTTGTTGTACAAATCATTGTTCATGAATATTTTTGCTGCCAAATCGATCTTCTTGAGCTATGAACTTGGATAATGTAGAAGAAACCTCGACTAAAATTAGTTTTCCTTTTATAAATTTGAATTCGGTGGATTGAAATCAAAATTGATTTAATACCACCACCAAAATCCAAATCCACAGAAGGACTACTAAGTTAATTTTTGTGAGGTTATGCTGATACATCTCCTATTTGAGCAAACAGTAACTTCAGTTCATCTTTCTCCTCTAATGGACATTCAGTAGTCTTCAACGATATCTTTCTATTTAAACCTGAATGAGCAGTATATGAATTTAACACAATTTTAGATTAAATATGCTATTTAGCCCCCCACGAGTCCTGGTTTTTTATCATATGCAACACCTGAAAGCTCTCACCAGGTGCATGATATATTAACCAACTGAAACTAATTCAGACATCTTGATGTATGTTAGTAGCGTATTTAATCTAAACTACATGTTGAAATTCATATGAATCTGAGAATTGATACAATAAAGATTACTTTATGATGTCATACTTGTTTGCCTTATTCTCAACTGTGGAATGTTGCTTTTATCTAAATTGATGATTCATCTGCCTTCACTTGGGACTTCCTGAAACTGATTAAATTTAAATGTACCTGCAAAATGAAAAACAAGGTTAGCAAAAAAAATCAGCAAGAGTATTTTCCTCCCTTAAGGAGTGTTGTACTCTTACTGATATAAGATTCCTCAATCTATTGATGGAGTTGACCTCCATTGTCACACTCCATGTAGTCTCCCAATCTCCATTAAGTATATGTACCATAGCCAGAGTCTGTTTCCATGATAATGTTTGTAAGGTTATTCTCAAAGCAGTACTGTAAACCTTCTCTCATAGCAATTGCCTCAGCTACTAGATTTGTTGTATTAGGAATCTTCACTCCCTTAGCACCAAATAGATCTCCTTTATGGTTTCTGACACAAAAAGTTGCAGCACTAGGGCCTGGGTTACCTTTAGATGCTCCATCGGTGTTGCATTTCCACCAATCAGAAGGTGGTGGGTACCACTTAACCATTTTAAACTGAAATTTAGGTCTGTACCCCTACAATAGTGCTACCATGTGTGGCCAAGCTTTCGGAATGTTGAAATACTTAAATTTCATTTGCATGAAATTTTTAATCGTATTTTTAATGTCCCAAATCACCTTACCAGTAGAATAAACACCTCCATGCAATACAATATTTCTCCTTTTCCAAAGAAACCATAAAATGATATTAGGAACAGCTTGAAAGACAATCTTGCTTCTAATATTCCCTTGTGCATCCCACCATTTCTTTATGGTTTGCTTCACTTGTATCCAAGGTCCTATAATACCAGCTGCATTTGAGAAATAATTCCAAACATATGATGCAATACCTTTAAGAAATAATTGTTCCATAGATTCCCTTTCTTGAACTTCACAACATTGGCATAATTGAGAGATGTTTGGGTTCCATTGAGCCATGACAGTAGCTACAGAAACTCTGTTTGTCCACACCTTCCAAGCAAAGAAAGATATTTTAAAAGGGAGTCCCTGCACCAAAATATTTTTGAAAAAATCAGTTTCTTCCTCTTTCTTTCTTAGCAATTCCCAAGCACTCTTCACTGTGAACTTTCCAGAACTTGTTTAGATCCACCAAGGCCTATCCCATGTCAGATTGCCTAAAATGATCCATATTTGTTTCACATGTTCAACAAAATGGTTAGGCAATTGACTCTGCATTATATCATAGTCCCAACCTCCATAAGATAGCATGTTCCCTTTCCAAGCCTGCAGTTTGGACTTTACCCTTTTGATAAGATCTGCATAATGTTCGTTCCTCGTATGTGGAATTACTATTAAATATGTACAATTTTTTAGGCAGAAGCAAATAGATCGACTTAATCTATGCAATTTACCAATCACAAATCAATAGACACACTAAAAAAATTAGCACCAAGACTTGAGAAAGTATTTTTTTTCTATCGTCTTTATCGATGAAAGTGTATCAAACAAAAAACAAAAGTGTTAAACCAACAAATTTTAGCAATATAGTGGTAGAACCATACCCCACTCACGGTACTTATAAACTGGATTGTATTTTTCAAATGATGCATTTTATAATTGCATAATTTAAGAAAATTAATGAATTGAACTTTTTCATTTTTACAAAATCGACCGATTTGTTGGTTTTAATATTTTCCCTCGCCAATTAACGAATGAACTCGGTCTATTTCTTATGAAGCACTTATATTATTCATTTTGTATGTTGTCACTTGTAATTATGAACAATTGTTGCCAAAAAAATTGTATTTAGCTATGATTTTTTTACGTAGCAAATAGTTGAATTATTCACTACAAATTGTAAGTCGTCGTTATTTAACACCTTACATATTTTGTGACAATTTTTTTGTTGTCACTAAATCACAGATTGATTAAAGACGATAAAATCTTTGTCACCAATTATTTATATTATTAGTGACGAAAATAAATGTCATAATTAAATCTAAATTTTTATAGCTAAAACTTATAATATTTAACTACGAACTCTAATTTGTCGATATTGTAACAACATATTTTTTTAAATGAATTTTTTGTGTCCAAAAATTAATAAATTTTAACACAAAAATAATTTTTCATGAATTTGATACATTATTACTGACGAATAATGTGTCACTGATAACTTTAAATTCGTGACTAACACTACTTAACAATTGGCGCCAATTAATATTTTGGTGGGAAACTTTAGTGGACAAAACTTTGCTATGGATTTTTATGTTTCATCACTAAAAGTATGTGTCTCATATATTTAAGCACGAAAAGTAAATTTTATCACTAAAAGCGAACAAGTAGTGACGAATTTGATGTTGTAGCTAATAATTCTGTAGCTATATATCAGATTTGTTGTAGTGACAGGAATCTCCTCATAAGATAAGCTATCCTTGATACCAATATCTTTAGTTGGTATGATAAGTGAAGGATCTCCCATGCACTTCTTCAACAAGGAAATATGAAATACCGGATGAACCGCTACTAACTCTTGTGGTAGCTCTAACTCATAAGCTACATGTCAATTCTCTTGGATATTCTGTAAGTACCAATATACCGGGGACTAAACTTTCCCTTCTTACCAAACCTCATAACACCCTTCATGGGTGAAACTTTTAAATATACCCAATCATTTACTTCAAACTCTAACTCACTTCTCCTAATGTTAATGTAGGATTTCTGACGACTCTACGCTGTTTTCAACCTCTCTTGAATGACTTTCATTTTCTCCATAGTTTGATGAACTAAGTGTGGTCCTATCAACCCCGCTTCACCCACTTCAAACCATCCAATAGGAGATATGCATCTTCTCCCATAAAGAGCCTCATTTGGATGCTAGCATGGTAACTATTATTGTAAGCAACTCAATGAGAGGTAGGTGATCATCCCAATTACCCTTGAAATCAATCACACAATCTACCTTGATACCTCAAAACATCATCTCCCCCTTGTTCAAAAGCCATCACTTTTTGCTTATGAACACTTGTCTTTTTATTGAAGCAATAAAAGATCTTGGTCTTGCTTCTCTTTCACTTTTGACACTAATGATGATGCACCCCCATTCATCACCACTACTCCTCCTTCTGTGGAATCTATTAGTCGAACTGCTAGTCGTACAAGTCTATGCACCTCTTTTGCTAACTCTTTCTTATCTTCCTCAAAATGGATGGTACTACCCATAGATAACCTGCTCAAGGCATCAACAACAACATTAGCCTTACCTGGGTGATAAAGAATACTCATGTCATAATCCTTGAGTAATTATAACCACCTTATCTGTTTGAGATTATGCTCTTTCTGACTAAACACATACTGAAGATTCTTGTGATCGATGAACACATCCACATGAACACCATAAAGATAATGACGCCAGATTTTCAAAGCAATTACTACGGTAGTCAACTCTAGATCACGGATTGGGTAATTCTTCTCATGAACTTTCAACTGTCTGGAGGCATAAGTTATAACCTTGACATTTTGCATTAATACGCAACTCAAACCAACTCTGGATGCATCACAATACACCACAAAACCTTGAGTACCTTCTGGTAAGGTCAACACTGGGGAAGTAGTTAACCTCTTTTTTAATTCCTGAAAGCTTTTCTCACAAGCTTTAGACCATTGAAACTTAACTGTCTTCTAAGTTAACTTGGTCAAAGGGGATGAAATGGATGAGAACCCATCTACAAACCTTCTATAATATCCAGCCAAACCCAAGAAACTCCTAATATCAGTTGGAGATGTGGGTCTAGGCCAATTCTGCACTGCCTTTATTTTTTAAGTATCAACTTTAATTCCCCCTCCAAACACAATGTGGCCTAAGAATGCCACATACTCAAGCCAAAACTCGCACTTAGAGAACTTGGTATACAACTCTCTATCTTTTGAAGCCTGGAGAACTATTCTAAGATGACTAGGATGATCCTCTTCATTCCTTGAATAGATTAGTATGTCATCAATGAAGATGATAACAAACATATCTAAATAAGGTTTGAATACTCTATTCATAAGGTCTATGAACGCTGCAGGTGCATTAGTTAGACCGAACGACATGACCAGAAACTCATAATGACCAAACGGGTCTTGAATGCTGTCTTGGGAATATCACACTCCCTTACTTTAAACTGATGGTAGCCAGATCTGAGATCAATCTTAGAAAAACAAGAAGCACCCTGAAGCTGATCGAAAAGATCATCAATTCTCGGAAGAAGATACTTGTTCTTGATGGTAACCTTGTTCAACTGACGGTAATCTATACACATCCTAAGGTAACCATCTTTCTTTCTCACAACTAAGACTAGAGCGCCCCAAGGTGAGACACTTGGTCGAATGAAACCCTTATCAAAGAGATATTTCAACTATTCTATAAGCGCTTTAAACTCTGCTGGTGCCATTATATATGGCGGAATAGAGATAGGACGAGTATCTGGAAGAACATCTATACCGAAGTCTATCTCTCTCTCAGGAGGGATTTCGGGTAGATCATCTGGAAAGACTTTTGGAAACTTTTTTACTATAAGAACTGACTGAATAAGAGGTATCTCAACACTAGAGTCAATAACTCGGACTAAGTGATAGCACAACCCTTAGAAACTAACTTTCTTACCTTAAGGTACGAAATGAAACGATCCTTAGGCACTGTTGAACTACTTTTCCACTCTAAGACTAACTCATTTGTAATTTTGAACTTAACAACTCGAGTTCTACAATCAATGGAGGCATAACAGGCATGAAGCCAGTACATACCTAGAATGACGTCGAAGTCTACCATGTCTAACTCAATTAAATCAGCCATGGTGTCCTTGTGATTGATGGAAATGACACAATCACGATAAACTCGCTTTGTTAGAATAGACTCCCCAACAGCTGTAGAAACACAAAAGGGTTCACAGAGTTTCTCAGGAAGAACATCAAAACTATTTTCAACATAAGGGGTTACAAAAGATAAACTTACTCCTGGGTCTAGCAAAGCATAAACATCAAGAGTAAAGACTTTGATCGTACCAGTGACAACATCTGGAGAGTTCTCTTGCTCTTGACGACTGGGGATTGCATAAAGACGGTTTGTTCCTCTGCCAGTACCGGAAGTAACTCCTCTAGGTGCAGCCCTGTCGAGTGGAGCAACTGAAGAAGACTGGGCTCTATTGCCTCCATTACCACTACCTTGCTTGTTCTTTCGACACTCTCGCATGAAATAACCGTTCTAGCGACACTTGAAACATTCACTAGAGCCACAACGACACATCCCTGAGTGGTTCCTACCACACTTAGCATATGCAGGAATCTTAGTACCCCCTTGTGCCATACTACCTTGCGACTTTGCAGGTCTAGCTTTGAAATTCTGGGAATTCTGACTATTATACTCACATTTGTTTCTAGGTGCAGGTGCACTAGCAAATGATGGAGCAGGTCCCTTATGCTTATGTTGGAAAGAAGACCGGTTCACCTTACTCTTTTTATGCCCGGATTCATTTCCTGATGTCTTAACTCTCTTGTTTTTAAACTCTTCCCTATCCCTTAGCTTCTCCTCCTCAACTTGTTGCACATGGATCATCAGCCTTGCTATGCCCATGTCACCTATTAGCATGGCTGCCTTACTTTCCTTATTTGACGGACGAGGCAACCCAACAAGGAATAAACTCATCCTGCTCCTCATGTCGGCAACCATCTCTTTGCTTCTCTTAGCTCACGGGGAAAGAAACGCCCCATGAAAGCACTCTAAAAAACAGTCCAACTCACAATCGGTTACGCGCAAGTACGAGTTAGAAAGAAACTTTTTAGAGATCAAACTCTAACGCACGAAATGAGTGTGAAAGAAGTGAGAATTTTTTTCCTAAGTGTCGCAGCCTCCTAATTATAGATGTGGCGTGCTTCACACTGATAATTAGGACTCTACAGAAACAGCTTCAGAGACTCCCTAGGACTCTTGAACTTTGTGCTCTGATACCATGTTTGTCATGACCCGACCCTATACCCCGGATGTGGCTGGCACTCGAGAACCATTGCTGGCCCAAAACGAACCCTTGGCCTGGCTTACTTACTCAGCGGAAGACTTAAACATAAGAAATATAGCTTATGCAATAACTTAGAAGATAAAAACTTACGGGACAAGACCCCCGATCATCCTAACAATGAAATACTGAAAGCAAAATAAAAGGAGTCCTCCAGAATGGAAGGAGCTCACCAACTAACTCTGAGTGCTCAACTGGATCAACGAGGCACTGGGTGATGATCTTGGTTACATGTGTCTACATCATAATAAGATGCAGGCCAACTGGCATCAGTACATTTAATGTACAAGTATGCGAGTTAGAATGCTAAACATAACATAGACTTGAAAAAAAACTGAAAGGAACACTTATCTTGTCTTTATTCAACTCATGAAAAACTTAACTCAATATAAAGCAATAAGATACATGCAATATGTAGAAAGCTTTTAAAATAGTAGAAAGCAACTTAGTTCGTTAAAGAAATGCAATAACAAACTCAATTGTACTCGTATAGTAAAGTAATATAGTTTATGTGGAATTTCTCTAACCGACAACCACCACTATGAGCCTAAGTGGTGATACAACGTCTTGCCCATGCTGCCAGAACAGTCCTATACTTTGCCATCATATAGAACTCCTTAACTAAGTGGATCCACTAGTCTATGCTAAAAAGCAACTTAAGGAGCCATCTAACAAGTATGATCCTTTACTACCCATGATGGCTACATGATTTATGGAGACTTGAGTTATTATGAACTCGCATCTCCATATCGCTACTCAATACTATTCCCAAAATATACTTAGTTCATATGTTTTTAAAACAAAACTTCTTTCTTTGGTTTGAGATAATTACTCAAAACTTAGCTTAAAAGCTCTCTTGGAAATCGGTGTTTCCCTTTCTTGTTCAAATGTGAAAACATTTTAAACTCTTGGGAATACTTAGTTCCCTTATAGCTTTTTGAGAAATGAACTCATCTCTTTACTCTTTGCTTAACTCGAAACTTAAGTCTTAAAACAAAGTTGAAACGTTTGTGAAAGACTTTTGAAAACTTTATAAACTTTTCTTGACTTGCTTCTTAACTTCTAGACTTGACTCTTAACTTTTTTTGAATTGAATTATGTATTCAAGGTTCATGATATCATGTTTATGGATGATTTCATGGTGTTTAGATGTACCTTAGAGTATTGGAATCAACTAGAAAACATAGGCACGTTGCTAAGGAACTAGTACGGAAAGATGGGGGAAGAATGGGAAGAACTGGCGTCCCTGGCGCTCTGAGAGGCGCGGGGCACCAGCCCTTGAAGTTCTGAAACTGACTTAGGGAGCTATGGCTGGCGAGGCACCCCAGAGGTCAAAGTTCAGAGACCCCTTTTTGGGGCTCTGAGAGGTGCGACGCCCCAAGACCCTCCCCAGGTGTTCCCCAACTTTTCTTCTCCGTTTTTCATCTCTAAACCCTCTAATTTCACTTGGTTCTTTCCCCAAACACTTAGAATCATTCATACCCTCAATATATATTAGATTCAACTCGAAATTACACCCAAAAACATGAATCAAATCTCAAGAAAACTCCAACAACACAGTCCACAAGAATTCACCGAATTTCATGAAGAACTCAAAGGATTTACTTTCAAATCTAACATACTTCGCTGAATTGAATCATGATTGGCATGTCGGTGAACTAACCCAACGCTATGTGATCTCACATACCTTGTAGGGATCACCCCTTGACGAAATCCACAAGAAAAATCCTTACGAACGATGATCTTGGCTCTTTTCTCCTTTCTTCTCCTCTTGTGTTCTTTCTCCAAAAACCCTGACTCTATTTTTCAAAAGAATAAACTGAATCCTATCAGTTTAGACCTTAAAAATATTACCAAAAATGAATTAATTAAGTTGGGTATGGAAAAGACCAAACTACCCTTCCAAAATCCGGATTGGAGTTTCTTTAATTGAACATGCTAACTTCCAATGGGAATAACTCACTCATACGAACTCAGAATCACACAAACTTGGAGGTGTTGGAAAGAGTATTCCAAGATCTTTCCTATTATCTCTAGAAGCACACCTAACTCATCATGAGCTAGGAGTTATGGTCGTTTGAAGTTGACCAAAAAATCTAACTTAACATAACTTGACAAATTTTCCAGATTTTTATTCTTTCCAAAAACAACTCTTTCTAATTCTAGCTCTTTCTAGTTCTTTCAAATAGCGAGGTGTTACATCTTAAGAATTACTTGAGATTTGAGAAATTTCAATTATCTTCACTTTTTTCTAAAGAATCAAATCTCATTTTCCAGTTGCTCTTAGAATTTTCAAGTTTTTATCAATGGATTTGAGACGATCATCCAATTGTTGTTATTTCTTGGCCATCTTTATTCTTACGATTGTTTTCTGATTTTCTCCATTGGCAGATTTCGTCTCTGGCAAAGATATCAATCCTCCATATCCTAAAGAACTTGAAGGAGTCAATTGTGAAGGGGTTAGGTTTTCAAGCGGGGGATTTCAAGATATCTGGGTTTGATTTGAGGGATGCTCTTGTGGATAGGTCAGTGTCGTATGAGTTTGATTCTAAATTTTTTACCCACATTCTAGCCTTTCTCTCTCTCACGATTTTTTCCCCTTATTCCCTCTCCTCGAGTAACTTAAACCTTGTCTTGTTTAAATCAAAATTCATCCATTGTTCTAAGAAATCTCAGAATTCATTAAAAAAAAATCAACATTTTATATAGATTGTTGAAATCATTTTTCTCTATTATATTTCATATTGTATTCCTTTTTATTATTAGTGTGTTTTCAAATTGTAATTTAATTATTTAATTTTCCTGAGTAATTGTAATATTTTTGGATGACGAGGCAAAGTTTTACTAATGCACAAGTGAATACGGATTTGAACTGGGTTTGGTGAACAAAAAATCAGAAAAAAGGAACACAACAAATGAAGAAACAGAAGAAAGAGAGAGTCAGAGAAGAAGATTGCAAAAATTGTATTCATATTAATTTTTGTTTGTCAATTGTTTTCTTTTACTGAGCATTTGTATTTTTATTAAGAACATTGTATTTCTTTTTTAGTTTGTAGTCATTCCAATAGGTATGTCAAATAGATTTGTATTTCTTAAGCATAGATGTATCATATTTATTTCAAGTCAATTTGTATTTTTTTTAGAATATTGTATCCTTCAACAGATTGTATTATTTCCACTATATATGCTTTTTTCCCCCAAAATCTTGTATTCCTATTTCTTTCACAGTTAATTAGTATATTTTTAAGAATATTGTATCTTTCCTCAACAGATTGTATTATTTTCTTTATGTATGCTATTTTTTTTTCCAAAATCTTTTATCCTTTCATTAATCATATTCATATGTAATGATTAGATTATATTGAGATACAATCATTAATATTTTTCTAACACAAATTAAAGAAAAGTATATTTGGCAGTTATGTAATACATTTGATCACTAGGATACAATTTTTAGTTTTCACTTTAAAAGTAAAGTACCAGTTTTAATTTGAATGGTAAAGTGAGCACATATGAAATACAAAAGTTGTTGATATACAATTATGATGAAAACATAATAAAAATGAAAGTTCCAGTTTTGGAGAACACTGATTATATCAAAGTTCCAGTTGGAATATTTTCCACCAAAGTTGTTTGTCAACGAAATTTTAATCGTTTGTTTCAATTTTTTCTTCCCAATCAGAAAAAACTACAATTGAATCAAATTCACTTCAACAGAGATTGAGTATTATCAATGGAATGTTAAAAATCGATTTTTGAAATTTTATGAACAAGAGAGATGGGTGTCCTGTCGTCTACTTTTGAAATAGTAACTGATGAGAATTTTAAGTGATATATTTCCTTTTTAAATTATTCTCTTCCCTAATTTCTCCTTTCTATTATCAAATAATTGTATTCTTGCAAATCAAACAAATTAAAACTATATAAATCACATACATAACAAACTAAAATATTGACATTTTTAATAAATATTGAAAGTGTGGCTAAGAGGTCCTATTAAATACAAAAATATTGACATTTTGAAAATTTCTCCTTTTTTTTTTTTTTGTAAAATCTCCGGTCCAAGATTTATGGCCCTATGGAAGCTAAATTTGTGTTAGATGAGATTTTTCATAGTCATTTTTTAAAAGAAAAACTACCTAACTAGACATACATTACTACCATATGTACTAAACTTACATCTACTTTCAAACAATTACATATATTACCACTTTAAATGTTTTATACCTATATTTTAAAAGATATAATTATATATACACATTCCTTAAAATTAGGATTGATTGATTAATTATCTTTACATTTAAACACCATAATTAATGGTCCAATTAACATTAATTTCTTTCTCTCTCATCAACATCTCTCCCCCCCCCCCCCACACACACCCTCCATGCCCCTCACGAGCAAAAAGACCAGTGACGTTGATGATTTCAATGGTCGTATGAGCAAAATGCCCCGCAAGAATAGAGAAAAATTGAGCATATCCATTAAAGAGTATGATATCACAGAGAATTTAAGCAAGTCTCAAATAGGAGAAGACAACACTGAGGAAGCCGAAGAAGGATGTGATTTCATAGCCACTGAAAGTAACATTTTTTCGATTGTATACCGGATACATAAAAAAACAGTTTAGAGACACAAATTATATAGGTCAGATACATAGAAAAATTGTTTAGATACATAAAATGGATAGATGATATACATCCAATCGTTAAGTGCATTTGGACATCCACCGTTATCATGATGACATGATTGAGTGTTCATTCGATTCAATACCCGATCGTAAACAAAAGCAAAAAGTACCAAGTACGAGAGATACACAAAAGAAACTATATCAAATTCGTAGAAGAATAGTCCGGATACATAGAATGAACAAATTAAATACATCTAATCATAAACTATATATCATATACATATAATAACAATTTAGATTAATAGAATGAACATATTCGATACACATAAATTTGATTTTTTATTTTTTTTGAAGTTTTTAAACACATGATTCTCTCCTTAATTTATGTCTTTCAGTTACATTCCTTATTTAAATTCACTTAATTATATGTATCTAATTAATATATATCTAATAATATATGTATCTAGATGCGCCAGATACATGTATCCAAGGTGCATATTATGGTAGGATTAGTAATATTGTAAACTCATGGGGAAAAAAGGTAATCAGCTCCTAAACTAGTGGATTTGTGTTGTTTAATTTTTTTAAAAAGTAAACCTTTAACTACGGTTAAGACACTTTTAAGTTAAATTTAATTAGAACTCTTAAAATTGAATTTAAAAAGAGAAAAGGCATAAAGTGACACATGTAGTTGTTCCGAATTTTCAAAATGATACCTTAACTAGGTAGGCATCTTATTACCCCCTAAACAATCTTGAGCTGATATTATTAAATCATTTTTTCCCACCTGACATAGAGAATGTATCCACTCTCTTTAAAGAACGTGATCATCCTAAAATAATGAATATAACTTTATTTTTATAGGTATTTTGTTATAAAATATAATTTCTTGTTTTTCTTATTATTTTAATTTTTTTTTCTTTGTTATTTTTCCTCGTTCTTTCTTCTTCAAAAATTCATTGTCATCTCCATTAAAACTCCTCACTTTCAATGTCACTATTTTACCACAATTTCGCCCTTCTTTTTTACTACTATTAGTTTAAGTCTCTTCAATTTTAAAACTTTATCTAAAAAATTTTTTACATTTCGAACAATTTGATAAACCCATTAGATTTCAAGATGATTAGGAGGTATCATTTAGTCTTTTTGTCCGGATTTCAATCAAGCTCTTTCAATTTTTTGGAAATTTATTGATTCTTTCAAAATTATTATTTCTAATTTTGAAGTTATATGAAAAGAGGATAAATTAATTGATGATACCTTCAAAATTTTAATTTTTCTTAGAAAAATAATTAATTTTGTTATCACTAACTCAACAAAGTTTAGAAAATAATATGATTCTTTTAAAAAAAAAAAATCATTGAACGAATGAAATTTAACTAAAGAAGAAAAAAAAATGTGGATGGCCACAACTTGACGTGGGTGGGGAAGGATGGGAGTGAGAGGTAAAGAAGAAGAAAGAAAGAAAGAAAGAAAGAAAATGGAGGGAGGAGGTCAGCTTGAGTTAATACTATTATTTTAAAAGTGTTAGTATATAATATTCCCTCAGTCCCAATTTATATGACTTACATCCTCTTTTAGTTAGTTTAAAAAATAATGACACATTTCTATATTAAGTACTCCCTCTGTTTCTCTTTATATGTCATACCTTTCTATATATAGTTGAACCATAATACTTGTCATTTCATAAAATCAATGCATAAATTACCATATTCTTCCTGTTATATATACCCTTGATAGAGTAGTTAATTAGTCTTGAAAATATATACTTTGACTAACCTAAGAAAACTAATAAGTAATTAATATTTATTGGAGTACTTCATACATTGATTAATAACTCTCTCCATTCACTATTCTATAAAATTTGATTTTGAAAATAAACTAAAAAATTTAAATAGTCATCCAAATGTATTTAAAATTTTGAAATCTAGCATATTCATCATTTATTGAAAAGTTGACTTAAGAAAACATTAAATAAGGGTAGAGGGGTAAAATTACTTAATTTCTTAATGCAAGTGCAATCTAAAAAGGTGACATATAAAAAGAAACGGAAGGAATAACAATTTAATTTTAAAATGCCCATTTTACCCTTAAGAGTGATTTATAGTCACACAAATATTTATCACTTATTTTAGACCACAAATTTTAAAAGTCTTCATTTTCGTGTCAAGTCAAAGTAACTCATATAAAATGAGATGAAGGGAGTATAGTTAAATATGATAAGAGGCGGAGGTAGAGGGGTAGGGTGGGGATGAGGCGCGTTGAAGGATGAGCAAAGAGGAGACAATTATTATGAAATGTCACTTATGTAATGTGGTTTTCCTATTTCATTAGAAGATTTAATTTTTGCATTTTAAAGAACTTATTTAATGCAATTAAATAATAAAAATGTGTTATCTCTAAAACTTAAACAGTTAGATAAGATGTAGAATATTTTGAGTACAGTAATTAAGTAAACTAGTCAGCTAATACTAGATTTTAGAAGTAAAAGAAACTAGTGTTTCATTTCGTAATTTATTGTGGTGGAAAAAGCCCCATTGCCACATTACAGAGATTAGCATGACAATAATGAATATATCGTCATGGTTTTATTTCATACATAATTATTTCATACTACTAATGATTTTTAGGATCCCCAATACAAATTAAAGATCCATCATGACTATAGAGATTGCATCCCGCTTTTGCAATACAACAATTAACACAAACTCTAGTATGGTATGTCGATCCAGTAGATGGGCAAGTCATGTAAGAAACTTTAGGGTCACATTTTTTACTACAACCCTTGGGTTCATCACTCTTTCCTTCACACACAAACTTGCCCTTTTTACTGTAATAGTAGCAACCCTTGTAACCTGTGCAACAACTGGTGCATCCAGTGGGTTTAATTATAGTCGGTCCTTCTGAACGGGGACATTTTGAATAAACAATTTTATGATCACATTCCCTAGGACAATGTTCGTTTGGCTTTCTTGGGTCAGACTCTCCTTCACAAATGAATTTTCCGTCAGCACTGTAATAGTGGCAACCCTTGTAGCCTGCACAACATGTGGTACATATGGGGTTTCTTGGACTTCCTTCTGAACGTGGACATATTCCATAGCTAAAATCACTGCATTCTCTAGAACAAGGCTTGGGATCGTGATCATCATGATGGTCATGGTCGTGATCGTGATCGTGGTCGTGATCGTGATCGTGATCGTGATCATGGTCGTGATTGTGATCGTGGTCTATCGTCGCACTTACAAGGAGAAACATGAATCCTACAACAAATATAAGGTATATATATTAATTAAGGGAAAAAAAATATAACACTACTAGCGTATGTATAAACAAAGAATTTAAAGAGAAAAGTAACTTACCAAGAACAAGTAAGCAGGCAAAGAAAGTAACAACATCTTTGTGAACAGCCATTATGAATGATTAATTAGTACCTTGTTTTCTTTTAATTTTGGGGTGAGGAGTGTGTATCCTCCTTCACCTTTTTATAGCAAACGAGTGATCAAATAAAACAAAAAATAGGCAAAATCTCTTCATTATTATACCTAATTAATTAACATCAATATACAGTCTCCTCAATTGTTAGGATTTACTTTTTTTTGTACTTACTAGTGTAAGTGTGGCGAGGTAGGATCAAATAGAACAAAAAGAGATTCATATCTATTCGTTATTAAGCAGTTGTTTGTATTTGACTGATCAATTTTACAAAAACATTTTTATCAATATTTTGGAGTAATTCGTGCTTGATAATTATTCAAAAAATGCTTCGGGAATTGGCAAAAACTATTTTTTCAGCTTCTGAAAAATAGCTTATTCAAGTATTTTAAATCACTTATTTCCCTCTAAAAGCAAAGGGCTAATCACCTTAATTATTTAAACTAAACACTTTTAGCATCTTAGCTTTTCCCAGTGCTCTTTGTAGCCATTTGAATTATCAGTAGTTTTTTTTGTCAACTGGAGATACTAATAATATCCAAAGTAGAAGTACTTTAGAACCTTAGGTCTAACTAACTAAATTATTACAACTATTCGAAACTTTAACCATGTGATTATATATTGCATTCCAATTTTCTGATTAGAGAGGACAGGTTTTACATTGGCATATATATGACAAATTTCGAAATATATATGAAGGTTAAATATATATCTTAGATTTTTGCATAAACTATAACACATAATATTTACGTGCTTTTATTGGAAAAAATTCAACTCGTTGAGGTAGGTGAACTGTTTTAATGTATATATCTTTTATAAACAACGTATATGAATGTTTATACATATCGGATGCATAGTTATACATTATTTATACATAATTATACACTATTTATATAATATCGATACATTATATGACCATTTTGTTGACATTTTTTGTTGTTGCCTGTACAGTTATTTAAGACTTCTGAAATTCCAATGGTGAAACATAAATTGAGACTGAGGAAATAGAAAACTTTTTATATTTTCCCAATGCTCTTTGTAGCCATTGAATCATCAATAACTTTTTTTTTTGCGTCAACTGGAGATAATAATTAATTGATAGCTTAATAAAAAACGTAATTAATCTGTTAGAATAGATTAATACTAATTATACCAAAATCTTTATGTTATTCATGTGTATAATCAACGAAAATGGTAGATATGATTTACCGATGGTTTTCTAAGGCAACATAGGCAGGTAATTTCGTGGATGTTTAATCAATTAATTTTTCTTAAATATTATTGCAACAAACAATTCTGAATGAAAAAAATATGATACATGTGATAAAATATTAAATAAATGAATTTGAGTCTAACTTAACTTAACGTGAGATTCAATATTCTTTCACATATTTTGTACCGAACACTTGAAACACGAGCAATATAAGACGGGGATTAATATCGTATAAATAATAAATTAAAATAAATTTGACTTTTATACTATATTAAAAAAATAAATCTTGAATCTATCTCAAAGTTGGAGAAGACTGACTTAAGAAATTACTTAAGTCAAGTTCTTGTGCTATATATCGTTCGTGATCCTTCGACATTATTGAAGGGAGGGGGCTCGACCTGAAGCCTTTAAATAGAGTCCCATCCGCCTCCCCGGTTCCACGCGCCCTTACTAGTAAAGGCTCCCATTGGGAGAAGCAGAAATTGTTGAGTGAGCAATCCGGCCTCTAGCCCTTCAATGATGGATTTGTCTTCAAAAAAACCCCGACCTCGGTAGAAAACGAACGGCGGCGTGAAGTTGATGAGCAGGGAAGATGTCTTTTTTCTAGTTGGCCAAAGCGTACCATTTAGTGTCTGAGGCCCAATAAAAAAAAAAAAAAAAGAGAAGCACCCCAAAATATTGCACAAATGAATCAACTCCCACACCTGTATACATTTTACACATTTCTTCTTCTATTAAATTTAGGAAAAATGATAGAAATCCCACCTTTTAGTTTACTTATTACCATTTATCCCCTATAAATTTTATAAATCTCTAAAATCCCTCATTTTCGCGCATCAGATTAGTGTATCTCGCTCATCAGATTAATGTATTAGCGCTTATATTATTGTATCTCGCACATCAGATTAGTGTATCATGTATAAAATGTACATCAGATTAGTGTATCATGTATAAAATGTAATGTATCTTACTTAACGATTAATGTATCTCGCGCATCAGATTAATGTATCAGCGCTTATATTATTGTATCCGTTTGAGGGATTTCTGTAATTATAAACTTTTAAGGGATAAATTGTAATTTTGCCTTAAAAGTATGTGATTTCTGTAAT
>JAJOOR010011623.1:0-27790 GCA_036250505.1 Solanum acaule | reverse complement strand
ATGAGCTAAGTATATTTTGGGAGTAGTATTGAGCACCGATATGGGGATGCGAGTTCATATTAACTCAAGTCTCCATAAACCATGTAGCCATCATGGGTAGTAAAGGATCATACTTTTTAGATGATTCCTTAAGTGCTTTTAAGCATAGACTAGTGGATCCACTTAGTTAAGGCGTTCTATATGACGGAAAAGTATAGGACAGTTTTGGCAGCGTGGGCAAGACGTTGTATCACCACTTAGGCTTATAGTGGTGGTTGTCAGTTAGAGAATCTCCCACAAAAACTATATTACTTTTTTATATGAGTAAAGTTAAGTTTGTTATTGCATTTCCTTTAATGAACTAAGTTGTTTTCCACTGTTTACAAGTTTTCCATATATTGCATGTGGTTTATTACTTTATATTGAGTTAGTTATTCATGAGTTGAGTAAAGCCGAGGTAAATGTTTCTTTCAGATTCTTTTCAAGCTTATGTTATGTTTAGCATTCCACTCGCATACTCGTACATTCAATGTACTGATGTCATTTGGCCTGCATCTTATTGTGATGCAGACACAGGTAAGCAGGATCATCACCCAGCACCTCGTTGATCCAATTGAGCACTCAGAGTCAGTTGGTGAGCCTCCTTGCATTCCGGAGGACTCCTTTTACTTTTCTTTCAGTATTTCATTGTTAGGATGATCGAGGGTCTTGTCCCGACATCCCTCTTTATTTTAGAGGCTTCATAGATAGATAGTTACAGTTCTTTAGTCTTATTCATTTATGTTGTATACGTTTAAGACTTGAGTTGCCATTTTGACTAAGACTTCAAACAGAGACATGATTAAGAGTATCTATGCCTGCACTTTCGCTTGAATTATGTACCATCTCTCCATGATAAATCTGCCTATGCCATTGGAGATAATTATGCAAAGAAACCTTAGAAATATTATGTAGGCCTTCATGTTTCAGCTTAGTCATAACTTATATCTCAACTTATAATCGGAGTGAGTTTATTTTAATCAAGTTCTACTTATTTATTATTTGAGAGGATCAAATCTATTTTTTTTACCTTCCGTTCCTCACATGACAAACAAATATTTCTTAAGTAGGAAAAGATACGGACCTTTTTATACCAATACATGTTGACTGCTCTCTTGAATGACTTAAGATAGAAATACATACTTCATTAAAGAATAATATTACATCTTTGCTTGCTGCTCTTTTACAACACATTGTTTAGTTCTTTTATGTTTTCTGGAATATAACTTGTATTCATAAGTATCACTTCAAGTTCACATACTTTGTTTGATTGATCCTTTGCCTCAATATTAAGTCTTTCTAAATCTTTTCCTCTTCTTATGTTTTATGTACCACCGGAGGGCTGGAGTTTCTACTTTGGAACTCGTTTTGGCCTAAAATATTAGGTCAACAACAATTAGGATCATCGCAAGACTTGGAGTCTCGTAAATTAGGAGTCCAATATTTCTTAGCCTTTCTTTCGTGGTCTTAATTATATTATTTTTGATATGTTGGCTAACCTTTACCTATGTCTATGTAACTCTTAAGTTTGGATATATTAAATTGCTTGTCTTTTACTTTTGAAGATTATTTATGTGACCTAATGTTAATTGTTAGCAAGATTGATAAGCCTTTGGGCAACATTTTTAGAACGAAGGTGATAAAAATATTTCTTCTTAAAAATATGTCAACTCATAACATTCTTTTAGGCCTTTCAAGTTGAGGAAAAGGGAACTCTTAGTTTAAGAGTTTCCAAATGAAGTTTCAAAAGGGCTAAAATAATATTCACTTAGGCTTAATTCATCGCTTAGGACCTCCAAATAAATTTGAAATTAGTTTAAAGGCAAGAATAATTACTTTTAGAAATTACTCAAGGATTTAGACATACATATTTTTTAAGAAAACAAGTAGGGAAGTAGGCATTATATTTTTATTAGCAAAATAAAATGTAAAGTAGGTCCCAATAGTTAGGCATGTTTCATATTCTTTAAATTACCCCCATATCCCTTTGTACATTTGGTAATTATTTAACTTAGACAGTGCTTTCTTATTAGGTCATTTATTAAAAATTTCTTAGGCGTAACTTTTTTTAAGAAGTTTAACTTGGAGTGATATTTAAAAATGTTACGTACTCATTTTTTATTTGTTTGAACCAAGTGTTTAAAGTTTAAGTTTAAACAACTTAAACGTGCAGATTTTTGGGTCCAAAAGTTCTTTTAAAATATTACTTTCAAAAGGAAAAAGAAACATTATTTTAGAAAGGGCCAAAACAAATGTTATAAGTTTTTTTGTTAGAATTATTACTTTTTGTCTTAAAGATACATACGACTTAACTCATTTTTTAAGTAGGACCAAAATATTTCAAGTTCAAATTTGCAAAAGGAATAATTTTCTTACTTGTACATATTTATCACTACTCATTTCCAAAAAAAATTAGCACAATTGCTCCTCGTGCTATTATAAATTTCCTAACTTGTTTTCTTTGTTTAAAAAAGCTTATGAAAAAATAACATATAAATTTATTCATTTTGTTATCTTTATTAGCCTAGGTTTGATGGTTATTGGTTTTAATAGTTCTTTAAAGGATCCTTAACCCTTCCCTTTAGGATAATCAAAATCTCTTACCTAGAATTACATAAGTTATCAATAGAAAATACTTTAGCATTATTTAGTTCAACATTTAGTGCCTAACTCACCATCTTTGAAATAATTAGGAGACTTTTAGACCCTTCTATAACTAAAGGTAGATGCTTAATGATTTGGGATGGGATACCAATAACTAGACCTATTTTATATTGTTTTTAAATCATCTCCTTTATGAAAATTGTATTTGTCATTATTGTTTCTTTCAAATTAAATATAGTTAAAATATTTTAATTTCTTAACATGTTATTTCAAGATTTTAGACATGCCAACAGGTTCAAAATACAAGGTACATACATATATATGTCATACACATAAAGGTATAAACTTTATTTAGTTTTCTCTACACATAACCTATTATTTTTATCTACTATCCCTTTTACGAATGTTATTTATTTATTTTTATAATTTATAAATCCCTACACTTAAATATACATATTATTTTTCGTCAATTTATTCCTACATGTAAATAAAATAATAAATGTCCTTTTTTTTTAAAAACGACATACATGTATATCCTACACTTTATAATAAATTTAGCTAAGATCACAAACTTTATATAATATTTTAAGATGTAGTATCATTATTATTTATTTTTAGGAAACTCCATGTTATGCATTGTCATTCAAATCACATATCACATAATACTACATATTCACACTTGACTACTATCTTATTTTATTTTCTTTCACGTCTTAATAAAACGATAGATTTTCATAAATTCAAAATATTTTTAGGATAAGTTTATTATGAAACATCTATATTTTTCAACATATAAAAATGTCGTACATTTTAAGTGCATTTATTTATTTTACCGTACGATAAACATACTACTACTAATTTCATTTAATACACATATATATGTTGTACCTTGTATTTTACTCTTTTCTTAAACTAATAAAATTTACTTACCATTGATTTTAAAGCAAATTTATAAACAAGTTTTTCTAATTATATTTTCCTAAATTGAGTTTAAGGACTATCTTCGGATAGGCTCTCAGGGATGCTTAATACCTTCCCCTCGAGTAACCAAAACCCTTATTCAGAATCTCACTGGTTTCTCAAATCAAACAGAGTTTACATTTTCATATTTTAAAAATGGTTTTCTTAATATTTTCCTTAAAATTGAGGTGGCGACTCTAAAAAAAAACATTTTTTTCAAAAATCAGAGTGTCAGTCATATTATGTTGTGAACCGTTTTGGTCGGTTCGAAATAGGGATGCGACAACCAACAACAAGCATGTCATCAACATAAAGCAAAACGATAATGAAGTCACCATCAGAGAATTTTTGCACAAAAACACAATGGTTTGAAGAAGTCTTCTTGAAGCCATATTGACTTATAAAAGAACCAAACTTCCTGTATCATTGCCTGGAGCTTGTTTCAGACCATACAAGCGCTTCTTCAACTTGAAAATATAATTCTCTTTTCCCTTTACTTCAAAGCATTCCGGCTGCTCCATATAAATTTCTTCATCCAAGTCACCATGGAGAAAAGCAGTTTTAACATCCATCTGTTCAACCTTCAAATCCAGACTTGCAGCCAAGCCTAGAACCACACGGATGGATGACATCTTCACAACTGGAAAGAATATCTCACAAAATCAATTCCATTTTTTTGGTTAAAACCCTTCACAACTAATCTAGCCTTGTACCGTGGAACTGGGTTACCATCTTCATGTTTCACCCGAAAGACCCACCTGTTTTTCAAAGTTTTTTTATCTTTAGGTAACATAACCAAATCAAAGGTATGATTATCATGTAGAGACTTCATTTCATCCTCCATAGCATCAAACCACATTTCTTTTTCTTCACTTTCCATGGCATCATCAAGACTCTCGGGTTCTCCCCCGTCAGTCAAGACTACATACTCATTGGGAGAATAACGAGATAAAGGTATTTTCTCTCTAATAGATCTTCTAAGAGAACTTTTTGGAGCATCAATAATAGTTGGTTGTTAACCAACTACATCATCTTGCACTGGAGTATCAACGTCATACTGATCATTCTGAATATGATCACCGTCTTCAACATCAACTTGATTTTCATCATTTTGAAGATTTTCATCTCGTGGAATGGTCAAAGGAATTGGATCAACATCAACAAGGCTCTCACTGTTTTGAGAATGAACTTTCTCAGCTTTGTCAAGATCTTTAATTGTTTGGTCTTTAAAGAACACAACATCACGACTTCTAACAGGTTTCTTCTCAATTGGATCAAAGAAACTATAGTCAAATTCATCTTGACCATAACCAACAAAGATACATTGCCTAGTTTTAACATCCAACTTTGAGCTCTCATCCTTAGGAACATGCACAAAGGCTTTACACCAAAAAACTTTAAGATGATCATAAGAAACATTCTTACGGGACCAAACTTTGTCAAGAACATCACCATTCAAAGAAACAGTAGGCGATAGATTGATAACATACGCAGCAGTATTATTGTGTTTCTGCCCAAAAGGAATCTGGCAGCTTAGCATCTGAAAGCATACATCTAACCCTCTCAACAAGATTTTCATTCATCCTCTCCGCTAAACCATTTAACTGAGGAGTCTTTGAAGGAGTTTTCTAATGTCGAATACCCTTATCTCTGCAATATCTATCAAAAGGACCAATATACTCACCACCATTATCAGAACGAATGCATTTCAATTTCTTCCATGTCTGTCTCTCAACCAAAGCCTGAAAATTCTTGAACACATCAAGTACCTGATCCTTGGACTTCAATGAGAATACCCAGAGTTTGCACGAATGATCATCAATAAAAGTTACAAAGTAAAGTGCACCACCATGAGACTTTACCTTAAAGGACCACATAAATCAGAATGTACCAACTCTAGCAAATCAAACTTTCTTAAAGGCGGATGACTCTGAAAACAAACTCTTTCTGTTTACCGGCTAAGCAATGAACACACTTATTCAACTTTGCTTGTTTTACTTCAGAAAGAAAAATTTTCTTAGCCAAATTTTTCATCCCCTTATCGCTCATATGACTCAGTCTTCTATGTCATAACAATGATGAAGAATAATTCTCCACCACATTTACTGGGCCTCTGAGAATGGAGCCCTGAAAAACATACAAGTTAGACAACTTGTCACCTCGGGCCACAACCATCGAACCTCTAGTAATCTTCTATTGGCCAGCACCAAGAGTATTAACATAACCCTCATCATCAAAGGCATGCCCCGAGCTACCCCTGAGACGCGGACACGGGACCTAGGACCACAAGTGATCCCAAGCTAACCCTGCTGGCATGATCATAAGCATACTAAAGATAAACTGAATAATAAAAACTCTGTGGAAGCTATAATCATACATAAAATGAAAGGGATGGGGAATATCCATTTACTATAACTGAGATAAATGAAAACTAATGAGTTTAATACAAAGAAGATATTAACTCAATACTAAGTTGAATCTAACTATGTCTGAAATAAGCCTCTAACCTGACTAGAAATGTTGGGACATGCCCCAAATAGATCTAGCAAACCTGAAACTAAAGGACTAAAAGTACTGAAAAAAATAAACATGTCACTGGTCCTTGAAGAATGAGGACTCACCATTGATGATGCTGAACTAGAGATCGGGAACCGATCTAAGCGTGATCCGAAAGCTGAGAACCTGAACCTACATCAGAGAAGATGTAGCGCAGGGTATGCATCAGTACATGAAAGGTACTAAGCATGCAGGATAAAGTAAAGCTAAAATAACATATAACTGAACAAAGCAAATAAGAAATGATATAATCTGAACATGATATAGATATTGAATGCTGAGGTAACTAAATGCAGTGACCAATTTATAACATGTTGAAACTGAATATTGGATATACTGATAAATGGTCAATGCAATAGAATCTGACTAAACTGTGGGAGCTACTAATAACTAATAGTAAAATCACATGACCTAAATGTGGAGTCCGATGTATACGCCACATTGAGAGGTCCCAATATACCCTGCCAGAGGTATAGAGGCATGTTGGCGTGATCACTGAAATGATGCCCACAGAGGGGACTTACAACCTACGTGGCTATTAGTTCTGGGACTATTTGGGTACGTTGAACCCTAGTCCAACTCGATATTATGCTACTCCCAATGGATTAAGTGATTCACACATTATGACTCAATTTCTATAAGTTACTAGATAGCTCAAACTGGACATGCAAACTGAGTATGCAACAATTAACTGATATTGATGCATTAATAACTGAGGCGTGTACAACTGAAATATCTTACCTAGCATGTGTAATTCAAGAACTAAAGAAATACATAGATAGGGTTCTGGAATTCATGTAATAAACTGAATATTAACGTACTAATCTGATTTGAATTATTCTAACAGCTAAGAACTCAACAATTCCAACATTCAAAAAACCCTAGGTCTAGTCATAATACGGGAATCAAGAAACTGACTGAAAACTAGGGACCTAATGGGTGAAAGGAACCCACTAGTGAAATCCCACATACCTGGTGACGAATTCCACGGAGAAATCTTTAGATATCAGGGCTGGAACTGATGGAACCTTGTTGCATTCTTGAACTAGGGTTCCTGACTTCTCTTCTCCTCTTACGCTCTAGTTTTTCTAATTTTTTATTAATGATTTGACCTAGGTAACTTCTAGTTATGTTTCTAGGCTTAAACTAACTAAAACCTCATAATTTAAGGTCTAAACGATGTAGCTTAGGGGTTATATGAAATAGGAAAAGACCCCTGACTTAACTGATGTTGAAGTGACCGATGGACAGGACCTACGGGCCATAGGTCAACCTACGGTCCGTAGATTGGGGTCGTAGGTCAAGTCTGCTCGACAGGGCTTCACTAAAATGAGCATAACTTTTTACTCAGTGGTCGGATTTTAGCAAACTCGGTGGCGTTGGAAAGAGGATTCAATTATCTATCATATTGTAGGTCATGGGACAGATAATTACTTTTTTGCTGGAAGTTATGACCATTTGAAGTTGACCCAATCAGCAATTTCCCCCTAACTGGATTCTGACCTTCACCAACGATCAGACCTACGGACCGTGGCTCGAACGATGGTCTGTGCTGGTCGGCCATCATTCGCGTCAGAGGTTGGGTAAAAGGGGCCCCAGATCATGGACCGTGGTATGGCCTACGGACCGTAGGTCTGTCCGTGGGTCAAGACTTAGCCGATTTTCTGAGTTGCGTTTGGGGAGGGGTTGTAGTAGTGAACCACGGACCACCAGCATGGGCCGTGGTCTGACTTACGGTCCGTGGGTGGCAATCGTGGTTACACCTGCAACTTCTCAAAATCTGCATTTTTTGTCTATTTTGGATACGGGGTGTTACATTATCTTCCCCTTGGGACCATTCGTCCTCGAATGAAGACTAAACTAGTTGAGTATGGAGGGAAGAAGCTACAATCCCTACCACTAAGTACTAGAAACTGATTTCTGACTCTGAGTTCCAAGAACATCCAAATACTCTGAAAATGCAAGGCTGATTGAAGGAAAAAAAAATACTAAGACTAAATTAGCATATGAATGACTGAAAAACTGAAGAGGAACTATTACCTCAAGCTGGAATGGAATCGGAAGGAAAGAGGGGAGGATACTTGGACTTCATGGTTGTTTCTGCTTCCCAAGTAGCTCCCTCTACGGACTGACTCCTCCACAAAACCTTGACTGAAGCGACTTCTTTGTTTCTCAACCTTCTAACCTAACGATCGAGAATCTCAACTGGTACATCCTCATACGAGAGACTTTCTTTCACTGTCACACTCTTTAATAGCACTATGGATGTTGGATCACCCACACACTTCTTCAAAAGTGAAATGTGAAAAATTGGATGCACTATTGCAAATTCTACTGGCAACTCTAACTCATAAGCAACTTTACCAATCCTCTTTAGAATCTTGTAAGGGCCTACATATCTAGGGTTGAGCTTTCCTTTCTTGTCAAATCTCATCACCCCTTTCATAGGTGACACTTTCAAGAAAACCCACTAATCAACTTGGAACTCTAATTCCTTTCTTCTCACATCTGCATAAGACTTCTGGCAACTCTGGGCAGTCTTAAGTCTATCTCTAATGAGTTGCACTTTCTCCATAGCATCATGGACTGAATCTGGTCCTATCAAGGCTGCTTCACCTACTTCAAACCAACCAACTGGAGATCTACAACTACGCCCATACAATGCCTCATAAGGGGCCATTTGAATGTTGGAATGGTAACAATTGTTGTAGGCGAACTCAATGAGAAGAAGGTGATCATCTGAACTCCCTTTGAAATCGATCACACAAGCTCTCAACATGTCCTCTAAGGTCTGAATAGTATGCTCTGCCTGGCCATCCATTTGGGGATGAAATGTTGTGCTAAGATTAACTTGAGTACCAAGACCTTTCTGAAATGACTTCCAAAAATGAGAGGTAAATTGAGGACCTCTATCTGAGATGATAGACAAAGGAACCCCATGCAACCTCACAATCTCATTAATGTAAAGCTTGGCGTAGTCCTCCGCCGAATCTGTAGTCTTGACCACCAAAAAGCGAGAGGACTTAGTAACCCTATCAACAATCACCCAAATGGAGTCATGTTGTCTGTGAGTACGAGGTAAACATGTGATGAAGTCCATGTTGATCACTTCCCACTTCTAAGTAGGAATTTCAATCTCTTGAGTCATACCTCCTGGTTTCTGATGTTCTACCTTGACTTGCTGGCAATTGGGGTACTTAGCCACAAAATCTGCTATATCTCTTTTCATACCATTCCACCAATAAACTTCCTACAGATCGCGGTACATCTTAGTGGCACCTGGATGAATAGAATATCTGGAATTATGGGCTTCTGCAAGAATAAGCTATCTCAACTCACCCATATTAGGACCACATAATCGACCCTGATAGTGAAGCACACCATCTCCCCCTTGGGAGAATACCTCAACACTTTGTTATTGGACTGCACCCTTGAGTTCAAGTAATATCGCATCACTATCTTACTTTTCCTTAACTTCTACTACCAAAGAAGATTCTGCCCCATTCTGAACCGTTACACCACTATCTGATATGCTCATAAGACAAACTCCTAGGCGAGCAAGTTTATGAACATCCCTTGCTAGCTCTTTTCTTTCTTCCTCAACATGTGCTACACTACCCATGGATAATCTGCTAAGAGCATTTTCTACTACATTTGCCTTACCTGGATGGTAATGCACGCTCATATCATAATCTTTGAGGAACTCAAGCCACCTTCTCTGGCGAATATTCAACTCTTTCTGGGTGAATACATATTGGAGGCTCTTATGGTCTGTGAACATCTCTACATGAACACCATACAAGTAGTGTCTCTAAATCTTGAGTGCAAACAGCACTGCTACAAGCTCGAGGTCATGAGTCGGATAATTCTTCTCATGTACCTTAAGCTATCTAGAAGCATAAGTTATAACCTTACCTCACTGCATCAACACACAACCTAGGCCGACTCTGGATGCATCACAATATATCACATAACCATCTAAACCCTCTGGTAGAGTCAAGACAGGAGTTATAGTCAACCTAGTTTTCAGTTCTGCGAAGTTTTTCTCACAATCATCTAACCACTGAAACTTGACCATCTTTTGAGTCAACCTAGTCAATGGTGAGGCTATGGATGAAAATCCTTCCACGAACCATCTGTAATAGCCCGCTAGACCCAAGAAACTTCTGAAATCTGTAGCAGAGGTAGGTTTGGGCCATTGTTTCACTGCTTCTATCTTCTGGGAATCTACTCTAATTCCTTCACTAGACACAATATGCCCAAGGAAGGCAACTGATTGTAACCAAAACTCGCACTTGTTAAATTTTGCAAATAACTGGCGATCTTTGAGAATTTGCAGAACAACTCTCAAACGACTCGCATGTTCTTTCTCATTCCTAGAGTAAATAAGGATATCATCAATAAAGACGATAATGAACAAGTCTAAATACTGCTTGAACACTCTGTTCATCAAATCCATGAAAGCTGCATAAGCATTGGTTAGTCCAAATGACATGACTACAAATTCATTATGACCATACCGAGTTCTGAAGGTTGTCTTTGGAATGTCACTATCTCTGACTTTAAGCTGATGATAACCGGATCTGAGGTCTATCTTTTTCGAAATGACTAGCACCCTGAAGTTGGTCAAACAAGTCATCAATCCTGGGGATGGGATACTTATTCTTAATTGTGACCTTGTTCAACTGCTTATAGTCAATGCACATTCTGAGAGAACCATATTTCTTCTTTACGAACAACACTGGTGTACCCCATGGCGAAATACTAGGTTTGATGAAGTCTTTATCTAGAAGGTCTTTCAACTGCTCTTTTAATTCCTTAAGCTCAGCTAGAGCCATTCTATAAGGAGGAATAGAGATAGGTTGGGTATCTGGAAGGAGATCAATTCCAAAGTCGATTTCCCTTTCGAGAGGAACTCCGGGACAATCTTCTCGAAACACTTCTGGGAACTCATTGACTACAGGAAATTTGGGGTTTCGGAGCTTGAATCCTTAACCCGAACTAGATGATAAAGATAACCCTTAGAGATTATCTTTCTGGCCTTAAGGTAAGAAATGAATCGACCCATAGCCACTAAGGTACTACCCTTCCATTCTAGGATTAGTTCTTATGGAAACTAGAAACGAACAATCCTAGTTCTACAATCGACTGAGGCATAACATAAATGTAACCAATCCATGCCTAGAATGATATCAAAGTCTACCATTTCAAACTCTACAAGATCTGCTGAGGTGACTTTCTAAGAGACTGTGACAGGGGAATTTATGTATACCTGTCTAGCTATAACAGGATCACCGACTGGAGTAGAGACTGAGAGGGGTTCTGATAGATTTTCTGGACTGACACCTAAGATTACTGCTATAAAGGGACTTACAAAAGACAAAGTAGCCCCTGTTGTCTTTCCACTGAGTGAACCATATATGAGCCACATCCCTAAGCTGGTAGGATGTCAACTCAACCCTACCATTACCAGTCATTTGCATCACTCCAAAGATTTTCTTAACATTATCAGTGAAGTTTTGTGGGTCCTCACCAACTTGGGACCCTAAAAACTCAGGCGGATTCATCCTAACAAAATCTCAAACTCTAGCTGCCATTGATCCACCATTTCTATTAGTAGGAACTGGAACCTGTTGATTGTTCTGGTTGGTCCAATCGCATTCTGAAACTCTACGTTCGAAACCTCATGGTCTGGGACTAAAGAAACTGTGTTAGCATTGCGTGCATTAGCATTCCTTACGTAAGCCCTACGAGGAGGCATGATCTTAAGCACGTAACGATGGATTAGAAATAGATCATACCATACGCATGATAAGAATATCAAGAAAGTGAAGTTTTCCTAAATCACTTTATAGCATCCCTCTCATTAGATGTGGTGCGCTTCACACCCATGAAAAGGACTCTACTTAGTGTGGATTTTAAGACATCCTAGGACTCTTAAACCTAATGTTCTGATACCAAGTTTGTCATGCCCCGAGCTACCCTCGAGACGCGGACACGAGACCTAGGACCACAAGTGATCCCAAGCTAACCCTGCTGGCATGATCATGAGCATACTAAAGATAAACTGAATAATAAAAACTCTGCGGAAGCTATAATCATACATAAAATGAAAGGGATGGGGAATACCCATATATTATAACTGAGATAAATGAAAACTAATGAGTTTAATACAAAGAAGATATTAACTCAATACTAAGCTGAATCTAACTATGTCTAAAATAAGCCTCTAAACTAACTACAAATATTGGGACATGCCCTAACTAGATCTAGCAAACCTGAAACTAAAGGACTAAAAGTACTGAAAAGATAAACATGTCACTGGTCCTCGAAGAATGAGGACTCACCATTGATGATGTTGAACTAAAGATCGGGAACCGATCTAAGCGTGATCCGAAAGCTGAGAACCTGAACCTACATCACGAGAAGATGTAGCGCAGGGTATGCGTCAGTACTTGAAAGGTACTAAGCATGCAGGATAAAGTAAAGCTGAAATAGCATATAACTGAACAAAGCAAATAAGCAATAATATAATCTGAACATGATATAGATACTAAATGCTGAGCTAACTAAATGCAGTGACCAATTTATAACATGTTGAAACTGAATATTAGATATACTGATAAATGGTCAATGCAATAGAATCTGACTGAACTGTGGGAGCTACTAATAACTGATAGTAAAATCACATGAGCTAAATGTGGAGTCTGATATATACGCCACATCAAGAGGTCCCAATATACCCTGCCAGAGGTATAGAGGCATGTTGGCGTGATCACTGAAATGATACCCACAGAGGGGACTTACAACCTACGTGGCTATTAGTTCTGGGACTATTTGGGTATGTTGAACCCTAGTCCAACTCGGTATTATGCTACTCCCAATGGATTAAGTGATTCACATATTATGACTCAATTTCTATAAGTTACTGGATAGCTCAAACTAGACATGCAAACTGAGTATGCAACAATTAACTGATATTGATGCATTAATAACTGAGGCATGTACAACTGAAATATCTTACCTAGCATGTGTAATTCAAGAACTAAAGAAATGCATAGCTAGGGTTCTGGAATTCATGCAATAAACTGAATATTAACGTACTAATCTGATTTGAATCATTCTAACAGCTAAGAACCCAACAATTCTAACATTCAAGAAACCCTAGGTCTAGTCATAATACGGGAATCAATAAACTGACTGAAAACTAGGGACCTAATGGGTGAAAGGAACCCACTAGTGAAATCGCACATACCTGGTGATGAATTCCACGGAGAAATCTTTAGATTTCGGGGCTGGAACTAATAGAACCTTGTTGCGTTCTTGAACTAGGGTTCTTGACTTCAGTTTTCCTCTTACACTCTAATTTTTCTAAGTTTTGATTAATGATTTGACTTAGGTAAGTTCTAGTTATGTTTCTAGGTTTAAACTGACTAAAACCTCATACTTTAGGGTCTAAATGATGTAGCTTAGGGGTTAAATGAAATAGGAAAAGACCAAATGACCGCTAACTTAATTGTTGTTGTAGTGACCGACGGACGGGACCTACGGGTCGTGGGTCAACCTACGGTCCGTAGATTGGGGTCGTAGGTCAAGTCTTCCCAACAGGGCTTCACTAAAATGAGCATAACCGTTTACTCGGAGGTCGGAGTTTAGCAAACTCGGTGGCGTTGGAAAGAGGATTCAATTATCTATCCTATCATAGGTCATGGGACACATAATTCCTTTTATGCTGGGAGTTATGACCATTTGAAGTTGACCCAATCAGCAATTTCCCCTTAACTGGCTGCTAACCTTTACCAACGATCAGACCTACAGACCGTGGATCGAACGACGGTCTGTGCTGGTCGGCCGTTATTCGCGTCAAAGGCTAGGTAAAGTGGGCCTCGATCCACGGATATAGACCATGAATCGTGGTCTGGCCTACGGACCGTGGGTCTGTCTGTGGGTCGAGACTTAGCTGATTCTCCGAGCTGGGTTTGGGGAGGGGTTGTAGTGGTGAACCACGGAACACCAGCATGGGCCGTGGTTTGACCTAAGCTCCGTGGGTGGCAACCATGGGTTGCACCTGCAACTTCTCAAAATCTGCATTTTTTATCTGTTTCGGATACGGGGTGTTACAATCAAGGTATCCAACAGAAATCAAATTCAAGCAAATATTTGGAACATGCTTGACATTATTGCGAACTATTTTGGAACCAATATTACTTTCCAAACAAATAGTCCCAATACCAAGAACCGCAACTGTAACACCCCAGAAAAATTTTGAGCTAAAACTTGAACCGTCCTTCGTTGTGAGTAGGATTTTACTAAGGAATTTAAAATTTATTAAGTATTAAGGTCAGGTCACTAGATGTAGCACTTTGAGTTTCAAAAAGAACTAAATTGGAAATAGCAAAAATCTGAAATTTTTCAAGTTAAGCTAAGTATGAGTTTTGGGTTGACTTCAAACGACCATAACTCCTAGATCAGGATGAGCTAGGTGTGCTACCAGATACCATAGGAAAGATCTTTGAATTACCTTTCCAACATTACCAATTTTTCTCAGTTTCGAGTTCGTATGAGGGAGATATGTGCATTCGAAGTTGGGTTGTCCAGATAAGGAAAGTCAAAATCGAATTTTAGAGGGGTATTTTGGTCTTTTCCTTACCAAATCAGATTTGATTCGTTTTAGTAAGATTTTAAGGGTCGAATCCTATTAGATTCAGTTTTATAATCCTAAAATTAGCCTAGGGTTTTTGTTGAGAGTTCAAGAAGAGAAAATAAGAGAAAAAAGGAGATGATCAAAACGTTCGTTGAGAGTCTTGCATTTTGTTGCAGATTTTAGCCATGGGTTTAATCCCTAAGAGGTATGTAATCTTCCATAGTGTTGGGTTTGTTCACCCACACGCCAATCATGTTATTTTCAGCGCAATTTCATTCTTAAAGTTGAAGGATTAGAGTTCTTGATAGGTGTACTTGAAGTTCATTCTAAATCTTGTTTTGTTGGGGTTTTAATGATTTCATGAGATTAATGTAAGTGTTTTTAGGGATGTATTGAGTATATTAGAGTGTACTTATGCTAACTAATCGAATCCAAGTGATTGGGGAAGAAACCGTTCGATTCTAGGTGAAATAGGGTGAGAAAACGAGAAAAGTATTTCATCGGGTCTTCTAGGTTGGGGCCTGGCGCGTCGCGCCAGCCAGAGCACCCCAAAGTATGCTCTGAAGTTTAGGGGCTGGTGCCCCGCACCACCCATAGCCCCAGGGTCTCCTACCCCGTCCAGTTCGTAATCGGTTGCTCCGTTTGAGTTCTTTCATAGGGTACATTCACTCCTTTTCGATTCTAACTACTCTAAGCTACTTCTAAACACCTAAAATCATTCCTAACATGATCATAACCTTGAATTCATAATTCAAATTCAAGGTAGAGTTAAGAATTAAGTTTTGAGAATTCTTTCGAACATTCTAAGAAAGTCCCTTTGAGTCCTTTTGTGGAGTCTTCTACAACTTCTAGTAACTTGTTTCAAGACTCAAGTAAGTGAGAATGAGAGTGAGTAGAATGTATTCATGAGTGTACACTATCACCTAGATCCTTCATATCATGAACCATAACTCTTAAATTCATAATTCACATTCAAGAGAGAGTTAAAAGTAGAGTTCAAGAAAGCCTTTGAGTTCAATTGTGAATCCTTTGAGATCAGCTATCGATTTGAACTAAGTTTTGAGGTGGTAAGTAAGAGAATGAGAAGTGTCGTACACATGAGTTCCATGTAGTTTGTAGACTTTCTAGTCGAGTCGTTCATGCCCATAAATTCTACATTGTAATTGAGTATCATTGAGAGGGGTAATATCTTCAAGTTCTAAGTCTTGAGTATTGAGTTCCCAATCCCCTTTGAGATTATATTTTCTAATCATGGCACTATTTCATGTTACCCATGAAGTCCTTGAGTTGAAGTGTTCATGCTCATAATTTCGCATGAACCCTATAGGTCGAACAATCTTGAGATGAGAAGTATTTTTGAGTCCTTGAGTTGAGTAGTTCATGGTCATAATTCCACATGAACCCTCTGAGTTGAGCATTCTTGAAATGAGCAGTATCATTGAAGTTCTTGAGTTTCAAGTATTGAGTTCTATCTATGGTTATTAAAAATCTTGCATTAAGTCGTTCACGTCCATAAATCGGCATGAACCATATTTTAAGAAGTCTTTTACAAATGTTTTAACTTTGTTTTAAGACTTAAGCTTTGAAGTTGAGTAAAGAGTAAGAGCAAAATTCATTTTCTTTAAAATGATATATGGGAACTAAGTATTCCCAAGAGTAAATGTTTTCACATTTAAGATGAGAGGAAACTGATATTTCCAAAAGAGTTTTGAGCAAGAAAGGGAACATCGATTCCAAGAGAGCTTTTAAGCTAAGTTTTTGAGTAATTATCTCAAACCAAAGAAAGACGTTTTGTTTTTATAAACATATGAGCTAAGATATTTTGGGAGTAGTATTAAGCATCGATATGGGGACAAGTTTGAGATCAGATAACTCACATCTCCATAAACCATGTAGCTATCATGGGTAGTAAAGGATCATACTTTTTAGATGATTCCTTAAGATGCTTTTAGCATAAGCTAGTGGATCCACTAAGTTAAGCATTCTATATGACGGCAAAGTATAGGACAGTTCTGACAGCGTGGGCAAGACATTGTATCACCACTTAGGCTCATAGTGGTGGTTGTCGGTTAGAAAAACTCCCATAGAAAATATATTACTTTATTATATAAGTAAAGTTGAGTTTGTTATTGCATTTTTTTTAACGAACTACGTTGCTTTTACTGTTTTATAAAGCTTTCCATATATTGCATGTGTATTGTTGCTTTATATTGA
Source organism: Solanum acaule (assembly GCA_036250505.1). Taxonomy (NCBI): domain Eukaryota; kingdom Viridiplantae; phylum Streptophyta; class Magnoliopsida; order Solanales; family Solanaceae; genus Solanum; species Solanum acaule. The sequence goes on along the minus strand of JAJOOR010011623.1, from coordinate 10,794 downwards.
GTTGAGTACCCAGAGTCGAACATATATTTAAGTTGAGTATCTAATCTCTGAGTTGAGTATCTTATCCTTGAATACTTCTGAGTTGAGTAAGTTTGAGTAGTTTTGAGTATCCTTGAGTATTCCTTGAGTTGAGTAAGTTTGAAAAGAGGTAAGGATGCCTCCTTTTTATCAAGTTTCAAGTTTATGTTTATGTTTTAGAATTCCCCTTACATGCTCGTACATTCCACGTACTAAGCCATTTGGCCTGCATCTTTTCATGATGCAGACACAGGTATTCAGGATCATCAACAGGAGATTCGTTGATACATCTAGGAGTTCGAGTTAGCTATGGTGAGCCTCTTTGTTTCCGGAGGATTTCATTTACTTTTCAGTTTAGTCATGATGTCGTGGGTCTTGTCCCGACTTCCATCTTTATCAGTTAGAGGATTCATAGATAGTCAGTATAGTTGAAAAGTCTGTATTTTTATTTATTTTATTAAATGTTTTAAAAAACTTAAGTTGTCTATTTTATGGCGAGTTGAATATATTATTTTTATTCTAAGTTGTTCATTTGAGTTAATGTTTTACAAAGTTGAGTTTATTGAATTTTGTTTCAGTTTTAAGCTTTTGCATGCTTAAGTTAGTCTTCCGCTTGTAGTCAGTCAGGATGAGGGTTCATTTGGGGACCAACAATGGTTCTTGAGTGCCGACCACGTCCAAGGTATAGACTCGGGTCATGACAGCAACCTCATGACTACTGCCTATTTTTAACATTCCAAAATTACCTGGAGTATAAGAAGAAAATAATTCCTTCATGGGCGTTGATGAGTCCGAGATTTGGACTCATTTAGGGCTTTATTTGTAAGGCTTAGTGTTCTCAAATGCTTGTTTTGTGCCAATTACTGATGTAAAACCCTTGACTTCCAAGTATATGGATTGAGGAATAATGCAAAGACACTAATGTGCAAAAGGAACGAAGTAAGCTGAAAGAGTGAAGAAAAGGAAGCATGGTGATCACCAAGTCTACTTGGTGAGTCGCCGAAGGGCTTCTTGACCACCTAAAGTTCCAGTGTGCCAAGCTCTGAAGGAGAAAATCAAGTCAGCGAGAGAAAGGAGCAGTTGGCGGATCGCCGAGTGGTTCCACGATGCAGTGTTGGATCGCCCAAAGTTACAAACTTTGAGGATGTTGAAGGCCAAGACAGAAAGGCAATGAAATTGGCTAAAGGGCGCATCGCCGAGTGGATCGGCGAGCCCAACTTACTGCGCTGAATGTCTCTTCGCAACACATTTTTGGCGACTATAAGTACATTTTTGAACATTTAGTTTAAGATCATATTTTCATTACATTGAATTTTCAGTTGGGAATTGTAAGAATTCTGAGTATTGAGACAAGTTTTCCTTAGCTTTGAAGAATTGAAGTTTTTCACTTTTGAGAAATTGGAAGTGGGTCTTTGAGATTCTTCAATTTGAACCTTTGTAAAGACGAAATCAATCTTACCCAGTTGATGGAAACTCAATTTGGTAACTATTTTTATCTTTTTATGATGTCTAGCTAAAACCTCAATTCTTGGGGTGTGATTATGTGATTATAGGCTGATTTAGTTTATGGGTATTGCGAATTGTTAGTTTAAATGTTGTTTAGAAGTGATTTCAATCATTAATTGTGGTTCAATTTAAGAACTGTAGTTGCAAATGCAGTTCTACCTTCGTGTTTTTGGCTTGCTCGAGAGAGAGGTTTTAAAACCAAGATTATTGATTGATGATCTGTGGGTATTGGGTTGTCATGGGTTCAGCTCGAGAGAGTGAACCCTAAACCCTTTTCCACACATTCAGCTCTAGAGAGTGAATGGACTAAAGCGTAGGTTGTTCTTATTTTGCATGCTTGTCGATGTTCGAGAGAAATCGACTTGATTCGGGGTAAATTATTCTAGAGAAAGTTTACCTCCTCTATAGTCTAGCTTATTCACTAATTTACAACTATTTTCTAACAGTTGCAATTACCCATTTGTTTACATTGGCCTATAATCGAATCACATCCCAAGAACCCGTCTCATTATTATCATTTTCGTATTGTTTTGCTACTGCTGTAGTTGATAATTAAAACCAAATCCCCTTTATTTCATATTTGTGTCACACCCTGATTTGAATTATGTTTTCATTCGATAATGTCTATTCCTATGACTGATTTGACTATGTTCACACTTTACTCTTGAATCTTAAACACGTACCACTCCCTGTGGGATTCGACCCCAACTCATTTAATTGGGTTATTATACTGATTAACGATCGTTGACGCTTAGAATTGGATGAAGTGTCTTTGAAACGTTATTAATCAGGCATGACATGAGAAGTAGCACCAGAATCCACAAACCAGCTAGACTCATCGCAAACAAGATTGACGATATTTTCATCACAAGAAACAAGAAGGTCATCGTTAGCAACAACAGCAACACGATTTTCATTATTGCCTTCTTTCTTTTGTTGTTTCATTTCTCTTGTACCTGAAACAATATTTATTGATATGCCCATTCTTGTGGCAATAGTCGCATGTAACATTCTTGAATCTAGACTTTCCTCTACTTTTATCTCTGTCATTGTGACCTCTAAGCTTGTTTCTCCCCCTGTCTTCAGTAACCAAAACATCGGAGTGTGAAGTAGAAGAAGATGAACCTTGAGATCTTCTTCTCATCTCTTCATTCAAGACATCACTCTTAACATATTCCATGGTCAAAACACCACTGGGAGCAGAATTAGTCAAAGAAACTCGAAGAGTTTCAAAAGAAGTCTGGCAGAGTATTAAGAAGCCATAGTCCCTGTATTTCTTCATCGAATTTTACACCCATTCTGGACAACTGGTCAAGAACACCCTGAAAATCATTAATATGATCAGAAATATGAGTGTCATCTTTATACCTGATGTTCATCAATTGTTTCAAAAGAAACAATTTATTATTTTCAGTCTTCGAAGCATAAAGTGTCTCAAGCTTATCACATAAGCTTCTAGCATGTGTCTCATTAACAATGTGATTTCTCACATTATCTTCAACTCATTATCTGATATAACCACAAACCTGAAAATGCTCAAATTCACAATCCACATCATTTATATAATCGGGTTTATTAGAAGTAAACACAGGTAGATGCATTTTCTTGACAAATAAAAGATCTTTCATCTTGCCTTTCCAAGTATGATAATTACTACCATTCAAACAAACTATCTTGCTCATATTTGACTCAATCATTTAAATAGATAATCAACAACAACCCAATGCTCTGATACCACTTTGTTGGGAAAGGCAAGCACAAAATAAATATGCACGAAAGGGCAATAGCAAAAAAAAACCCAAGTCAAAACATTCCCTTCTATTTGAACCAAGAGAAGACAAAATAATGCAAGAAAAACACTATTTGGGCAGCAAACAAATCAACCAAGCATGAAAAATAAATCAACACATGAGACACCAAATTTAACATGGAAAACTTCTTCGGTGTGAAGAGTAAAAACTACATGGCCAAAGCTCCACTATAATTAACAAGAGTTACGAAGTATTCTCCAAAATGTCCACCAACAAAGTGCCAAACAATGAGCAACACAACTATAAAATAGCACCAAAAACTAGAGAAATAAAGGAGCAAAAACACCAAATCGTAGCTACTGTTCACAAGCAAAAAAACTAGAGTTATAGGACTCCAAATCACCCTCTCTCAGATCCCAATCAAATATTAAGTTAAAAGGAACAAGCTATCCAAAATTCAGCTCAATCGAATAAGAAACGAAACGGGAATCACAATTTGAAATTGGTTGATAGGGCTTGTGCAAAAATCTGCACTTTCTCACTTTTCTCTCTATATGGTTGCTCTCTAACTCTTGTGATTATTCTCAAATAAGACCTAAAAGAAAGTCTTACATATGTACCATAATATTGGGCTTATGGGCAAAAGTGGGCTAATCAAATTTGGGGTAAATTTATCCACAAAAGAAAGGAAGGAAGACCCAAAACCCAACATTAACATGGTCTTATGGTACTTTTCTTTTTACTAAACTACAGGGTTCCAAAAAAGTAGAAGTATTGGTTGGTAGAACAACGGGCATTAAAGGGTATGAAGCTGAGTACCAAATATTTTCAGAAAATGATAAAACTTAGGGTGCTTAAAATTGATAACTTACATATTAGTGGAGATGTTGAGTTGTTGTCCAAGGAGCTCAGATGGTTGTCTTGGAAAGGATGTCCTTTGAAATGTGTACCATCAAATTTTCCAGCTGAGAAACTTGCAGTTCTGAATATGAGAGGGAGCAATATCCAAGAATTTGGTTTGAATTTGCAAGTTTGTTACTCAATTCTGCAATTTCATGTGTACTGTTATATTGCAATTAAGTGAAGGAAAATCTTAATTGAAATTATATTTTGTATACTTTTAGTATTGTAGAAATTTGAAGAGGCTGCATCTCTCTGATTGCAAGCGCCTTAGAAGTACTCCAAACTTACTGTTGGGTTCGAAAGGGTGATTAGGGTGTCATGCAGAAGCTTATAATTTGCAAATCATATGATAATAAATTAGATGACAAAAACATAACTAAAAACATAATATTATTATATGAAAAATTAATATAAAAGAAAATACTAAAACTGTTGAGAGAATAAATCTCACCATAAACTAAACTCTTTAAATGTCTACATTGTGGATACTATTGTTATATGCTATGAGAATAGGGATCTTCAATTTATAGATCTCCAAACTATTCCTCTAAGGAAAGAATAAACCAAATATAGAAGAAAATTATAGTTTCCTTTCAGAAAAAGTTCAAACATTTATGGTAATACTTTGACTTTTCTTTAAGGAAAAAAATAAACTTCAAATAAGGAAAGAAAAATCAGGGCAAAACCCTAACAAATCTCCCCTTTTGGCTGGATTTTCTTGACAAAACTTGATTCACCTTCTTCACATACATGATAATCTTCGTTCTTCACATAGTCTTCATTACTGCTGCTTGCCTTGGTTAAAAATAAAGTTTAAAATATATAGGTTAAAAATGGTTTTAAAAATATTTTATTTTTATTTTCAAAGATGCAGCAACAGAATGTTGAAAATATGATTTTAATCTTTTCTCCACATGTAGCTGGACAAAAATCTTCTTTATCATCAAATTGATTGCAAATTGATTTGAAATCGCCTTGAACCTGTCTTCAACCTCATTCAAGCATTAGATCATTGAACCATCAGATCTTTGAACCATATGCTCTGATACCACTTGTTGGGTTCGAAAGGGTGATTAGGGCGTCATGCAGAAGCTTATAATTTGCAAATCATATAATAATAAATTAGATGACAAAAACATAACTAAAAACATAATATTATTATATGAAAAATTAATATAAAAGAAAATACTAAAACTGTTGAGAGAATAAATCTCCTCATAAACTAAATTCTTTAAATGTCTACATTGTGGATACTATTGTTATATGCTATGAGAATAGGGATCTTCAATTTATAGATCTCCAAACTATTCCTCTAAGGAAAGAATAAATCAAATATGGAAGAAAATTATAGTTTCCTTTCAGAAAAAGTTCAAGCATTTATGGTAATACTTTGACTTTTCTTTAAGGAAAAAAATAAACTTCAAATAAGGAAAGAAAAATCTGGGCAAAACCCTAATAACTTCAAGGGTTCACGAAGTCTCGAGACCTTCAGAACTGCTCAAGTCTAAAGGAGATCCATCCATCAATTGGAAATTTAGACAGACTAACTTATCTATGTTTGTATGGTTGCAAAAAGATTACGGATCTTCCAAGCAGCACATGCCAGCTAAAATCCCTTGAATACTTGGACATTACTTACTGCTCATCTTTACAAACACTGCCAGTTGACATTGGAGATATGCAAAGCCTAAAAAATTTCCTGGATCTGTTGAAATGCCAAGAAATCTTGAAGAATTTCAAGTGGTAGGTCGAAATTTAGAGGCCAGAAGGAGTTTTTCTCAAACAAGTGTTTGCTGCATAGAATCTTTGTCAAATTTTATTTGGATTTTAAGGCTTCCATATTGTGGTTTCTCCGAGGCTGATATTCCTATGGATATTGGGAGATTATCCAACTTACGTGATTTAGATTTGAGCAACAATAGTTTCCTCTTTCTACCCTTTGATTTTTCCAAGTCACCATTTTTGATGTCCTTGTTTTTGAATGATTGTGAGAATCGTCAAACATTCCCGTCAATATCAACTTAGGAATTGCCAAAAACTGGTTAAGATTACAGGGTTGGACAACCTCCCGTCAATTGTGAAGATCAACATGGTTAATTGTACTTCCCTGTAGAATCCATTCAATGAATATTTCTTCAATGCTCTATCAATTCCATCAACAAAATATACAGTGTATGAGGTTAGTCCCCCCCCCCGCGCTCTCTCTCGTATCACATTATAAATTAATGTTCTAATTGTCTTAATTTGTTTGATGAAGGATTCCGGGTTGGTGCAGCAATAAAGTAACAGCTCCATCTATTTGTTTAACTATGCCCACGGTACATAATAAGGAGTATAAGTTCTTAGGAATCGTTCTCTGGTTTGTTTACCCCTTATGCGATGTAATCCTTCTTCAACACTTCATTGTTACTGTTGCCTATATCTGCCTGCATGATCTTATACTATTAATGTTGACAATATAATATAATTAAATAGTAATAGAAAATGTATATTCACGCTTTAAAGTTTTAAATGAAATGATCATATACTTCAATACTTGAAATATATATATATATATATTCTAATGATGTATATACCTTAAATTATTTGCGGAATATATAAAGAAGGATAGCATTCCCTTTAACAGAGCAGAGATGCTTTTAATTAGGAGTAGGTGGCAAACAATTTTTTGCTCTTTTGAGGTATATCCTTTGTAATATACTTTCTCCACACTCAAATATATATATATATTTCCTATTCTTGATTGTACACTAAAATAGTCGTAGCTAATAGGGAGAATGGTCTGAAAAATACTTTAATTTTGGCCGAAATTGCTATTACGATACCAAACTTTATGAAGGACTTTTTACCCCTCTGCACTATTTAATAGTGTATTTTAAAGGTATTTATGTGCCCACGTGGACACATTAATATTTATAATGATGCAATATTTATGATGTCCACGTGGACACATATATACCTTTTAAATACACTATTAAATAGTGCAGGGGGGGTAAAAGGTCAATTTCAAAGTTTGGTATCGTAACAACAATTTCTGTCAAAGTTCGGATATATTTCAGACCTTTTTCCCTAGCTAATATAATTTTTTGATAATCTATCGTTAAATAAGATTAGTAACAAATTTTATAATTTAATTAGAGAGTTGTCCATCGATAATTAATTCCTGTTTATTTAGTAGTAAAAATGTGATCTTTCAATAGAGTCCATCAGAAATTGGCTAGTCAGAAATATCTTTTCAGACGACATTCCAACAGAAATGTTCATTAAAATTTAATGTAGAAGCAAATTTAAGATTTAGAATAAATTGTTACGTTGATAAGAAAGAATTGAGTTGAAAGAATACAAATAATAGCTCAAAATTCATTCTATATTCTCCAAATCAATAATTAAACTCAAAACATATTATTACTGAAATTATGGGGATTATTATCGGAAAAGGGTCATATTTGTCCTTGTACTCTCAGAAAAGGGTTATATTTGCTCTTCATTATACTTTTTTGATATATTTGCCCTTGTCATCCAACTTAAGGTACTTATTTACCCTTAGACTATTAAATCTCATATCTCCACTTTTATCATCCTATATGGCGCCTACGCAGATATTTATATTTATTATACATTATTTTTTAAAAAAATAATTATTATTATATCCAAGTCAATAATATAATCAACCATTTAACCCATTAATCCCAACTCCCAACATTTATTTTACTGTCACTTTCGCACAAAAAAAAATAACAATTAGATTTGCTTAATTGAACAAGATTTCATTAAACCCAACCGATGAAATCAGAGTCAATAAAATATATCTCAGAAAGGATTCAATGTTATGCTTTTCTATTTTATAGTTGTTTCTTTACAGTTCTAATGTCTATTTTCAATTTGGTAATAATTTTTCCCTGTGTTGTTTCATTCTTGCATTTAATAGACTTATAGTTGTTTCTTTATAGTTCTAATAATGTCTGCATCTATGAACTCTTCTGTTTTTGGGTATCATCTATGAACGGTAAGCCACATAGTGGTCTAAATCTTGTTTTAACAATAAAAGGATTCTTTGTAGCTGAGAAATAGATGAATTTTTAAATCTGCTGTATGTATTTTTGCATCATCTTCTTGAGCTTTGTTAGTGCAATTAATTTTGCATTATCTAAAAAAGATTAAACAAATGCTAATATTTTCAGGCGGGTTTAATGGAATCTTGTCAACTAAGCAGATCTATTTGTTATTTTCTTGTGCGAAGGTGACAATGAGAATTGAGTTTAATGGATGAGTATAATATTGAATTGGATATAATAATTAAATTAACATTTTAAAGTGGAATAAATATAAATATCTATGTAGGCATGCCATGTAGGCACCATGTAGGATGATAAAAGTGGAAATATGAGACTAATCGGTTCAAGGGCAAATATGTACCTTAAGTTGGATGGCAAGAACAAATATATCAAAAAAGTATAATAAAGGATAAATATATACCCTTTTCTGAAAGTACAAGGACAAATATGACCCTTTTCCCGATTATTATTACAAAGAATGAAGTCAATTTTTACATTATATATAGTGGTATTATATATTCTTAATTAATCCACTCTCATTCATAAACAAAAGGTAACAAAAGAAGAAAGAAACGAATTTATTATCAATTAATTTGACTCCTCTTTAGCAAGTCTCTCATTCACTATCCTTACTCCCATATACCTGCACATTCCAAAAAAAAAAAAAACTTTAGTAATCATCACATCTTAATTTCAACAACTTTTAGGACTTTGGTATATAGTTTAATTATTTTTTATTACTTTCATCTCAATTTATCTGATTGTATTAGATTGAACACAAAAAATTTAGAAGAAAGATTATTTTTTTCGCCCAACAAATTATGATATAAAATTTATGTAGTCATAAATCATCTCATTAAGTGTAAAATGAGATGTTTAAAATTAACTTGTTAATAAATATAAAAACGTGTCATTCTTTTTCAGAAAGAAGAAGAAGAAGAAGAAGACAGTCTGGTGCACAACACATTTAGTGTTCATGTAGAATTCAGTGAAGAGCCACACCTCAATTAAGGCGTATAATATACAAAATCAACATTGATGCAAGCATCAATGACTGATTCCACAACTCGAACCAGTGACCTACAGATCACGTGGAGACAACTTTATTGTTGCTCCAAGTTTCCCTTTCAAACGTGTCATACTCTTTTTAACAGACTAAAAAAAGTGGCTCAATCCGGTGTTCTATAGATCACAACGGAGATACTTTACTATTAACTCCCCTTTCAAAGATGTCACACTCTTTTAAACAAACTAAAATGAAAAAAAGAGTCATATAAATTAGTAAATACTAACCTTCCAAGCATCATAACAGTGGCTTGAGGATTAGTACCAGGAGAATAATTAAAAGTTGAACCATCAATAACCCTCAAATTATCAACTCCACTAACCTTATAATCTTGATCAACAACATTACCAACTTGACAGCCTCCATGATAATGCCAAATTGTCATAACAGTATCTTTACAAAATTGTTCCAATGAGACTGAAATATTGTCATGTTTAGGCAATAAATTGACAGGGGCACTTGCAGTCAAATTAAGTAATGCTGGCAATGAAATTGAGTCATATCTGAATTGTGAAAAAGATTTGGACTCAATTATATTTTCTATAACTTTGAGTCCATTTACACATCTTTGTAAATATTCTGGCTCTTTGACGTAATTAAATGTTACTGATGGGTTGTCATTCGGGTTCCGGGTTCGGAGCTCCAAATGTCCAGTCGATATTGGGCCCATTATTTTTTCTAATATGAATCCTCCTCTAAATGCTGCTGCATCTAGTGCATTCATTGAATTTATAGCCTTTTCTAAGGCTTCTGGTGTTCTTTGCTTTGGTGGCACTGTTGATAGCTGACCAATCTGGAAAATGGTTATTTTTTAAATTTTGTGCTAAAATAAACATTAATGGGCTTAACTAGGCCCATTTAACATTAAGGCAGTGAAAGTTTGGGCGTGACAAGAATATACAAACATTTTGTAGTATGTAGTAGGGGTGTACAAGACCGGGTTGGTTCGGGTTTTTCAAATATCAAACCAAACCATTTGTTTAAAAGTTTTAAATTTATAAACCAAACCAAACTAATAAAATTCGGATTTTTTCGGGTTTTTCAACCTCGGGTTGGTTCGGGTTTTTCAAATACCAAACCAAACTATTGTGTCAAATTTTTAAATTTATAAATCAAACCAAACTAATAAACCTCAGATTTTTGGATTTTTTGGTAAAGTTTGCTTACAAACATATAATTAACTTGTGCTCCAACTATTTCTTTAGTCCAACCAAAATACAATTATCTAAGGTGTTTCTTAAGAAAATAACACAAAATATGAGATGAGTACTGATGACACTAAAATATTCAATAATAATAATGAAATCATCATATAAAATAAATATTGCAAAGTCACAATGAAAATAATCATAATTTAAAAATACTAAATCATGCTAAAATAAGTTTAATAAGTATTAGTTACATTACTGAATATTTAAGGAAAATTAAAATTAGATTATGTATTTTAATTGTCTAAACCAATGTAAAACTAAAGAACAAATATTCAATATTATTG
>JAJOOR010011622.1:0-28768 GCA_036250505.1 Solanum acaule | reverse complement strand
AGATTCAATATTATATGTATATATCAAAATAAAAGAAAGATTTAAAATGGACGGTTAAATACATAGATATACTTTTTTACCAATTTTTAAAAGGGAAAAGAGTTAGAGATGTTTTTAATGTATCGTAAATAGTTTTAAAATGTCTTTTTTTTTATATATTTATTTGATTAAAAATGCTCTTAATGTTTTTAAGGTCTAAAAATGCTTTTTTAATAGCAATTTAAAACTAAATCAAATATTTGAAATTTAAAATTCTCTGTTTTTTTTGCCTCCATATTTAACTATAATGGTAATGCGTTTTTATATAAAATTTAAAATAAATAAATAATAGACATAAGTGCTCTATTTTCAATAGTTTAGGAATATTATTACTCAACTTAGCTGACAAAACGAGATTTTTATGTCAAAAAAGAGGTGACAAATATACTTGTTTTTTTTTCAAGTACAGACATATCTTATTGTATTTAACCAACCATAAGGATATATGGGAAAATTGTACATAATGACAAACTATTAATTCAAATTAAATGGTATAACCACACTTTGATTTAATTGTGCCCTGTAGCAAACTGTTTGTCAGTCGCCTCTCTCCTTCAAACTCTCGCTCGCCACTCTCCCTCTCTCGCTCGCTCTCTCTGTTGCTCGCCTCTCTCGCTTTATACAAACAGAAATGTATAAATTGTGTTTCTATTTGTATAAAGCGAGAGAAAATTGTATATACACATGCAAATACATATATCTTCATCCTATACACTTATAATTATACAATACAAATATTCCCCTGTCCAGTTCTCTTTTGCCTTTCTCTCTTTCTCGCTTTATACAAACACAAATTATACAAAATACAATGTATAATTTATGTTTGTATAAAGAGAGAGAGAGAACGATATTTGATATACAAACGTTTTATTTCGATTCAATTGTATACAAATTCAAATTTTATACAGATATACAAACACATAAAATTAAATTGAGAGACTCTCAACGATTTATACAAATGAGAGGCTGACAACAATTTATACAAATGGCCTGGCAGCGAAATTATACAAATCTGAAGAGGAGCCAGCGAATTATACAATTGCTTCTTTTGTATATATGTATAACGAAATAGCCTAGTCATAGCATGTTTGCTATGAAGCGCAATTATGCAAACTTTGCTATAGCATACAAATATGAAATTTGTGTTTGCTATATGTGAAAGTTGCTCAAGATATATTTGTGTTAAAAAAAAAAAAACAATAACATTATTATTTTATTTTCATTGTTTAAGCGTTTATCATTCGTTTTTGCAATTGAAGGAGTAAACAGCTCGATAGACATTCTGCAGGAACTTATGTTAAAATCTATTTGGTCAAATATTTAAAATCAACTTTTTTTATCAGATTTTCTTTGTGAGATTTTTGTCAATTAAATGTTAAATCACTTTTAAATGATAATTAATATTTAAATAATTTTTTAAAATATTTTTAAATATAACTTTATCAAATAAGCTATTTATTGTCTCTATCCCCAACTAACCAATTCATACCGGCCGTTCATGCCTGGTGACATTGGTCTACTTATTTTTGGAACATACTGGAAAAAGTTAAATTACTTTATGTTTGCTTGATTGTGTTTGTGGTCAAACAAAAAAAAAAATTAAAAAATAATATTTATTTTAACTTGTTTAAATTCGAAAAATCCAAGATTAAAATATTTTATTTAGTTTCTGATTTATTTTTATTTTAAGTTGAAAACTTGAATAATCTTTTAAACTTGACATGGTTTATAAATTAGATACTTTAATTTAATGTGTGACCAGATAGACACTTCAATATGACAAAAAAATGTCTTTAAAATACATGAATCCTACTTAGTATCTGGAGTGTTGTTTTGTTCATTATGGATAAGTGAGTTTTCTTTAAGTTGTTGAGTTAACTCTTCTAGTAGTAGGACCGGATCTAGGTATGGGTGAGCAGAATAGTTTGAACTCTCTTTGACGATATTTTTTTATTGTTTATGCATGAGTAAAATTATTTTTATGTTCACTTTTTTTATATTTTGAACCACCTAAGTGAAAATTCTAACTTCGCCACAATCTTAACAGTAAAATTTTAACATTTTTAAATCAAATCTTCCCTCATCTTCACTCTTGTTAAAGGTAAATAACTAGCATAACTCTCTTCTCCATATCTAAACAACACAACAGAGGATTAAAAATCTCATATCAACTCCTATTTTTATAAAGAAAATAATAATTATACATTCCCTAATTTTATCCTATGAACTTCATATTCTTTTGACAATATCATCTTTTTGATACTTCCCAAACTTTTTTTAAAAAAAATAGAGATGGTCATTATTTGGGATCCAAAATCTTAATAAAAAGAAGAGTAATTTTGGAAAAAAAATTAATACATTCTTGAACTTTGAAAAGTTCATTTATTTTGAACCATAAAAAAATGTCGAAATTATTCATATTGAATGGAAGGAGTATTAACTATAATTATTTTTCAATGTATTATTAAAAAACACTAAATTAATTTTTATATACAAGGAGTGACATTGTAAAAATGTCATTTTTTTTATTACACTTAAAAAGATGTGTCAAATCAATACTAGACAAGTAAAAATGGATGAAAAGAATACTTAATAATGAGGTAATAACGTTTCTAACAGAAGTTTATTTTTACTTGGTCAGTTTGAAAAATTAAAACATAATTTATCACTTAATTTCTAATTTACATTTATTATTAATTATAGTCATTCCCATTTCCCCTAATGTATTTGTCAAAACATTGAATTTATTATATTTTAAAAATAATAATATTGTCACTCCATTAATTCTCTCTTAAAAACTTAATAAAAAGAAGAGTAATTTTGGAAAAAAAATTAATACATTCTTGAACTTTGAAAAGTTCATTTATTTTGAACCATAAAAAAATGTCGAAATTATTCATATTGAATAGAAGGAGTATTAACTATAATTATTTTCCAATGTATTATTAAAAAAACACTAAATTAATTTTATATATAAGGAGTGACATTGTAAAACTGTCATTTTTTTATTACACTTAAAAAGATGTGTCAAATCAATATTAGACAAGTAAAAATGGATGAAAAGAATACTTAATAATGAGGTAATAATGTTTCTAACAGATAAATTTATACTCTTTTTGTTTATTTTTACTTGATCAGTTTGAAAAATTAAAACATAATTTATCACTTAAATTCTAATTTACATTTATTATTAATTGTAGTCATTCCCCATTCCCCTAATGTACTTTTCAAAACATTGAATTTATTATATTTTAAAAATAATAATATTGTCACTTCATTAATTCTCTCTTAAAAATTGTACCAAATTAAATACTGAACAATTAAAAATGAACAAAGAAAATAATACCATGATAAGTTAGTGATATCTATGTTTACGAAAAAGGATTATATTTGCTTTTTTGAGTACTATCGAAAATAAGCTATATTTACTTCTCATTAATTAGAGCTAGTAATATTTAATATTTATCTCTTGTCTATTAAAATTTTATTTTCAATTTTAAAAAATCATGTGTTAAACAGCTTAATTGACTTAAATAAATTATTTGTGAGGCGCACTATCAACATGAAATCAAATGGGGCGGTATCAGATTATGTTCTAGTACTTGACGCCTAGAGGTTGAACACTTAAAAATAAGTTTTTTTTTTTTAAAAAAAGTACAAAAGTGTCAAAATAAACAAGTATTAATTCAGTTTGAAGATACATACTCAAACACTCAGATAAATTCAGAATTTAAAATTTATAATTACTATCATAAATTTAAGTTATTATTATAATAATAATAATGAAATTCATGATCAGATATTTAATTTCACAGTTATTGAATTCACATGAATCAACATTCGGACTTGCTTGAACATGATATCAATCCAGCATTATTTGTTGATTAGTACTTTTATCAAATTATTGGGAAATTAATTAGGGGGTTTATTGAACCTTGAAATGTCATGCATGAATCATTAAGCAGTCAAAAAATATTGTAAAATAATTTGATTTCTTTAGTTGGAGCTCCACCAAAACTATATTCCAATTAAATAAATCATAAATGGAATTTGTTCAATAAGAAAGGTATGATTGGTGTGGGATAACCAATGAAATAATCATAAGGAGCATTCTTCAACTTTTTCTATTTTTTGCCCAAAGAAAAATACTACCCACATTTTCTTCCAATAATATATAAAAAAAAATAAGAAGAAATTTATATTAATAAAAATATTTAATTTTACCCTCTTAACATTTTAGATTTGGAAAACAATACCCTCTTCCCATACCCTTTAATCATAAATAAAGTGTATTAAATTATTGCATATATTTTTAAAATGTCAAAAACTATCAAATCCAACAGAGTTAGATATCAAAGTGTCATATTATTACATATATGATTTTAGTTATTTAATGCCACAATACCATATATTGTTTGCACAAACAAATGATTTATTACCTATACAAAAATATATTCATACGGTAACTTTAGACCTACTTTCAAACTTAATGAATCATTTATATCATTTTTAGTGCTATATATGTATATCGTGCAACTTGACTAATTCCACAGGATACCTGTCACCTCCCACTGACAAAAGTTTAAAACTAAAATGAAGTTCCTCTATTTTACACTTCAGTCCACTTATGTAACAAGGCCTCTAAATCAGCATGGTGTTTCTGATGGAGAGGTATTGAAGATATCGACCTGTTAATACGTTGATCTTTTACTTGTTATAGTGTTTTCATGTTTCATTGTTGTATGGATACAACTCTACATGATCGCCAACTTTCACTTGGAATATGTTGATCAAGTGTTTGCCAACTTCCAACTGCTGCTATTTATTGAATTTTAAGTTTGACTAGACAGAACGATAAAATCTTAGAGAAACTTCTAGATATGTTAATACTAACAAAAGATGTGAGGAAACCAAATTTGTTTTTTAAATTGATTCCTTCGACGAGGAAAATGGTCTATGCTCATTTCTGTACAAAGAGCTAAGATATGACTACTGCTGTTAGATTAACTTATGCTGCGAAAAACTGCAGACTAAACAGAGCAAGCTGAGAGTTCCCCTCTAGAATGAGCTGACTCTATGTAAACAGATTAGTGCACTCACTAACAGCAAAATGGACACCGTCTCTTTGATGCTACTGTGCATATTCTGTTAGATGAACTACAATGACTAATGCTAGCGCATACACTTGCAAGTTCAGATCAGCAGAATTGAGGTACGAAGACGATGATATCAGCAAATTCAAGTAAATGAAAAAACAAAATCAAAATAATGTATATGTGATTGTTGTAAGACCTTTCAAGAACGAAATAAAACAGTTTGAACTATCACATCTTTGCTCATTCTAATTCAATTCTTAGCTACTCAGGCTCAAAACATTCAAAGTCGTATAACAGATGAATTGAAACTCATCTCTTTTCTTCCAAATACAAGTAGACAAAATTTGGGTATCCAGTTATTCCAAGCACAAGTACAAAAACAGAATAAATTTGAGAAAAGAATCATCCATCATATATTCATATTTCAATTCTTGAATCATTTACACAATTTGAACATAAAACTTGAATTTCTACAAGCCCCTAATCATTCAATACAGCCCTTGAAATTAATTTGAATATAAACTTCGAAATAATAGGATTCCAACATAGCCAAATTTCATCACCAACACCCAATTCGCGATCATTGATCAATGCCATGCATGATAGAGAGTAGTCAAGATTATCCAGCTTGCTAAAAGTAAAACTTACATCTTCATACCCAATAGTTCTGCAATACTTTTCCTCTGTTACATCCCACAAGCCAACACGCTCCACGTTCCCATTCACTAAACTTTTGGCCTTGTCCAACTTCCAGTATGGAAGAATGTACTCAGATGTCTCGAAAGATGAAATCTCCAGTGTTCCTTGAGCGATATGTTGAGGGGTAATGAATTTCCCGAGGTACCTTATGTTACTGAGATCAAATATTATGGCAGGGCCTGTCGTCTCTATTAGCTCTCGACAATGGCGGATCCAGAAATTTTATATTATGGGTGCTCAACTTTTTTAGCTCAAAAATTGCTACTTAAATTGGGTGCTCAATTATTACATTTCAATGAAATACTAATTTTTTATACATAAATATTACTGTTTGTCACAAAAGGCAGTGGGTGCTTAAGCACCCATTATGCACAAGGTAGATCCGCCACTGGCTCTCGAGTCATTACCCCTGGTGTGTTAGAGAATGTCTTCTTCCTACAAACCTTTGAAATTAATTTGAATATGAACTTTGAAATAATAGGAGTCCAACATAGCCCAATTTCATCATCAACACCCAATCCACGATCATTGATCAATGTCATGCACTATTGATCGTTGGAGAAGAAATAGCCCAAAAGTGTCATGAAATACGAAATAATTTGAACTCCTTAATTTTGAAGGATGAAGAGGAATTCCTTAAAGCTGTGTTTGCTTCATCCTGAAAGGACAAATATGGAGTAGTGAGGACAGTTGAGGCTTCTTAAAAGTTTGGAGCTGAATGAAATACTTTTGACAGATCCTTTGCTGAATGAAATAGGCATGTTCTTGAAGTTAACTTGCTTAGCAAAAAATAGAGCTTCTGCTTACTGATTCCCTTCTCGGTTTTTAAACTTTGCCTTTTATTACATAGAATTGAGTACTAGTACTTCAGGGCTTGAGTAAAATGTATAAATAGTATACTTCATCCATTTGTAAAGAACATTCCGATCTTAAGGAAATCCAATATCAACACTTTTATATTGAGTCTTAGCATTCCTGAACTTCTCCGAACGACAGTTCCATCACCAGATCCAACGTTTACGATAACATTGAAGAATAGAAGCTTCATATACAGAGCTCCTTTACTCATACTTTAATTCTTTACTTATGGATTGCACAATATTCAACTATTAATAAGCAACTTCACACACTAAATTGATAACATGTGTCCTTGACCTCATACAAATTCAACTGTATCGTTTTCCTGATAACAATTACAGTGTCATTCCACTTAGCCTTGAATTCTAATATAATTATCTTTACCATGGAATAATAGAGAACCAACAGAAGAAGCGTAATTCCCTTTCCAGCAATGAAGTGTCTAAAAACATGAACTACTACAGTATGACGTGATTTCTATCAATAGTATTGACTTATATTTATATGTAACAATATACCCTTTTTTTTTTGTGTAACAGTGAATTTAGCTATGAATGGCAATATATTTACATTGGATTCTTTGCATACAACACGGACGTTGAAACCATTTCAAGTTCTTAGCATACTGAAAAAATGGTCTCTGCAGTAGATCTCCAACTGAAGGCCTCTTTGATTCTTTGCTAGAAAACAATCCATATTATCGGAATGAACAGTGCAGGCGTCATCAGATATAGAGGTTATTGAACTTGACTTAGATCCTTAACACATTTTGAATAGTTCTGGATTCTGTTGGGAATTCAAAAATCACAGGTAAAATTATGGACTAATAACACAATTTTTCAACACCTTAATTTAACTAACAAATTGTGTATTACCGAAAGTCCACCAGGAATTTTTGGTAGAATGGTAACAGTTAAGTCAGTGCCAAGTTCTCCTCCGTGACTAACAGAAAGAGGAGATTCCAACTCCGAATCGTAACAGTTGAGTCAATGCCAAGTTCTTGTGCTAATGCAAAAGCTTTCAGTCAGATGATTGATAGAGTTTAGACCCTATATTACATTGTTACAAAATCAGTTTTGTCTTAAGTTCAATTTTCTCAGTCAATTTAGTTTGACGAAACTATCATGTTACTGATTGAAGATAATTTTGATGGATGAAATATCACATCTGAATTTCAAACTTGAATATATAATGTGTAACAAACTAACAACCCAACTAAATCACTAGTGATCTTGCAACATCTCGGGCATTTGTTGCGAGTATAATCACTAGTATTCGGATATTGTACGTGTACTTTTCACTTGAACCAACTGTATTAGAAGAGGATTCCAGAAATTCATGATATCATTACGGAGGTATATTTTCCATATCTATCAAATGACATTGCTTGACTATATGAGTCTAGGAATAAATGTCTCTTCAGTTACTTAAATCAGGAAGCAGTATGAATTAGAAGAAATGCAAAATCTGCATTATTCGTGGAAGACAAAGCTTTATCCCTATTGCCTCACATACATAGAAATTGATACCTATCGTCAAATTTAACCATTGTGTTATTTGGAGTCTTGCAAAGCTAAGACATGTGAGAATCGATGATTTTTCTGTCTTTGAACTAACTGTTTTAGAAGAGAAAAACAGAGAATATTTGGTTATCTGCAATAATCATCATAGCCCGGAGTGCAGTTATTCCAAGCACAAGAAGAGAAAAACAGAGAAAATTTGGGTATCTGCAAAAATCATCATAACCCGGAAATGCAGTTATTGCAAGCACAAGTACAAAAAATGCAGATTAAATTTGAGAAAAGAATCATCATATATTCATATTCCAATTCTTGAATCATTTACAGAATTTGAACATAAAACTTGAATTTCTACAAGCCCCTAATCAATCAATACGTGCCTATTTCTTGAATCACCAGCCTTAGAAAGTAACATGAGAATAAATGCTGGTAATCTAGGATCCCAAAATAGCGCAATTTCATCACCAACACCTAATCCGCTGTCATTGAACAATTCCACAATTGTTAGAGAATAGACATTATCAGGCAGCTTCCTAAAACTAACAGTTTCACCTTCATACTTCTTACGGTAATTCGTCCCCATTATATTCAACACACGAACATGCTCCACGTACCCGTTCACCAAACTTTTGGCCTTGTTCAACTTCCAATATGGAAGGATGTACTCAAACGTCCCGAAAGATGAAATACACAGTCTTCCTTGAGCGATATTTTCATGGGTAATGTATTTCCTGATGTGCCTTACGTTACTCAGATCAAATATCATGGGAGGGCCTGTCTCTATTAGCTCTCGAGTCATTACCCCTGGTGTGTTAGAGAATGTCTTCTTCCTACAAACCTTTGAAATTAATTTGAATACGAACTTTGAAATAATAGGGTTCCAACATAGCCGAATTTCATCACCAACACCCAATCCGCGATCATTGATCAATGTCATGCACGATAGAGAGTAGTCATCACTACACAGCTTCCTAAATGTAAAACTTCCATCTTCATACCTATTAGGCCTGTCATTCTGCTCTGTTACATCCCACAAGCCAACACGCACCATGCTCCCGTCCACCAAACTTCTTGCCAGCTCCAACTTCCAGTATGGAAGAATGCAGTCAAATGTCGCGAGAAATGGAATCCACAGCTTTCCAGAAGTGAGATCTTGACTGGTAATCTTTTTAGTCATGTGCATCATGTTATTCGAATGGAATGTCCAGGCAGGGCCTGTCTCTATTAGCTCTCGAGTCACTACCCCAGTCATGTTGTTAACTTTGTAAGAGAGTATCTTCTTCCTACAAATCTTAGAAAGTAATTTGAACATAAACGTTCGAAACCTAGGATCCCAATATAGCCCAATTTCATCACCAACACCCAATCCGTAAACGTTGAACAATCCCAGGATCCATAGAGAATAGTCATCATGATTAGGCAGCTTTGAAAAAATAAAACCTGCATGTTCATTCGTTACATCCCACATAGCAACACCCGTATACACAGCCCCGTTCACGAATTGTCTGGCATTGTTCAAGTTCCAGTATGGAAGAATGTAGTCAAATGTCTCGGAAAATGAAATCACCAGATTACCTTGATGGAGAACTTCAGGAGTAATGCTTTTCTTGATCTTCCATGGGTTATTCGAATCGAATATGAGGGGAGGGCCTATCTCTATTAGCTCTATTACTTCTTCTTCATCAGAAATTAATGAAGAGGAAATGGAAAAGATTTTCTTCTTCCTCCAAATGGGATAAGCCATTTGACGATCAAGAATTGGAAATTTTAGCGGGAAACAGAGACAAATATATCTTTTTCTTCTGGAAACTCATTTCTCAACTTTAGGTCTATACTGACTATTTATATATCAAAATGACATGTGTATTAGCAACAAAGTATATATTTACTTTTGGTGCACAATTATTTATTATGTCTTTTTTTTCTCATCTATTATGCTGAATTAAGCTAATAGATTATGTGAACTTTGTGCAAAATGGCATGTGTATTAGCAAAAAAGAATATAGTCCTAATTTATGTGACATTTTTCGTTTTTTGAGAGTCAAATAGTTTAAGTTTGATCGACAATTTGCGCATGAAATCTTCAATTTTTTATTTCTCTATAACTTTTCAATAAAAAGTGGTCTTTTATCTCTTATAACATATATAACCTCCAACTTTTCATTAAACTCATTATTCTACCTCTTTATTCTTATAACTCGTGTAACATCTAAGCCATTTACCTACCCAATTAACTACCTCATTATCTTCCTATTTATTGTAAGGAAGAATTCATCACCTGTAAATAGTGTGGTCTTACTTTATATTGAGGATATGAGAAAGAGTAAAAGAAATGATGAGAAGTATTATATTGTGTATATAGATATTGAATTTGTGTAGTGAAAGAGAGTTGAGATAAAGAAAATATTCAAAGTCTTCAACTATATTCCCTATATAAAAGAGAGCATTTATATGTTGAATTAGGAGGGTGTTCTTATGTGGAGCTTTGGACTCTTCAACTAATCCGGAGTTGCTTGAGTTGTACGACGTTGTTGGGTTGTTGTATCCTGGAGGGGATATCAGCAAATTCAGATCAACAGAATCGAGGTACGAAGACAATGATATCAGCAAATTCAAGTAAAAAAGAACTCATGATTAGGGAGCTTCCTAAAGCTAACAGTTTCACCTTCATACTTCTTAGAGTCATTCTTCCCCATTATATTCAACACAGGAACACGCTCTACGTACCCGTTCACCAAACTTTTGGCCTTGTCCTGTACTTAAACGTCTTGAAAGATGAAATCCTCAGTCTTCTTTGAGCAATATCTTCAGGGGTAATGGTTTTCCAGACATGCCTTATCTTACTCGGATCGAATATCATGGCAGGGCCTATCTCTATTAGCTCTAGAGTCTTTACCCGTGGTGTGTTAAGAGATTATCTTCTTCATACAAACCTTAGAAATTAATTTGAATATAAACTTTGAAATAATAGGATTCCAGCATAGCTCAATTTTATCACCAACACCCAATCCGTGATCATTGATCAATGTCATGCACGATAGAGAGTAGTCATCACTACGCAGCTTCCTAAAAGTAAAACTTCCATCCTCATACCTATTAGGCCTGTCATTCTGTTCTGTTACATTCCACAAGCCAACAAGCACCACGTTATACGAGGACAGAAAGTTAAAGATATTGAGAATATTATAATAGAGAAATCTTTGTACAGCTTGTATTATGTGAAAACAGCCTAATTTCATCACCAATACCCAATCTGCTACTGTTGAACAATTCAATGCACGAAAGAGCATAGTCATCATTGTACAGCTTGTATTATGTGGAAACAGATTTCTTTGATAATAAGTACAAGGATTAGAATAGTCGATTTAATGAATTTAGAAATCACATTCCTCTATTCAAACGTGCCCCAATACTGTACTCTATTCAGGATTTGTAGTTCGGAAGTTGTTGATTTCTTGCTTATTTACAATCAGCAGATTCTATCCATTACATGCCACGAGCAATGACTACGATCAGCATCTCCATTCGGATGCAAACTTGTCCTGTTCTATCCAGTAAAGAAAATCCTTATGTTAAACACCTCATCTATACAAGGCTGGTAATGTCAATTCTTGCCTGAGACATGCGGGGTGCTCCCGTTCTCCAAACTTTGCCATGTCCAAAGTCCAGTATCGGAGAATGTACTCAAACGTCTTGAAAAATGGAATCACTGTCATTCCTACAACAATCTCGTCATGGGTAATCTTTTTCTTGATCTGCCACGTGTTTTCCGGATCGATTTTAGGGGCAGGGTATAAGTCCCTTATATCCACTAGTTCTCGAGTCGCTAACCATGGAGTGTTGTTAACTTTGCAAGTTTCTTCTTCAGCTTCTGATGGAAACAAATTGCTACCCATGGAGTGTTGTTAACTTAGTACTCTTTTTCTTCGATTGCTTACACCAGAAGGAAGTTGGGATTTATTAGGGAAAAGGGCATTCGGAGAAGAATGCTGCCCTGATGAACTATTGATCCAACGTTTACGATAACATAGAAGCTTCATATACAGAGCTCCTTTACTCATACTTTAATTCTTTACTTATTGATTGCACAATATTCAACTATTAATAAGCAACTTCACACACTAAATTGATAACGTGTGTCGTTGACCTCATACAAATTTAACTGTACCGTTTTCCTGATAACAATTACAGTATGGCATTCCACTTAGCCTTGACATTGTTTCTAATGTAATTATCTTCACCATGGAATAATAGAGAACCAACAGAAGAAATGTAATTCCCTTTCCAACAATAAAGTGTCTAAAAACATGAACTACTACAGTATGACATTTCTATGCAACAATATGCCCTTTTTCTGATTTATACTTCTATAGATGATCTTAATCTTCCACGAATTGTTCATCGTCATACATCAGCAATAAGGCATTGGATTCTTTGCATACAACACGCGACGTTGAAACCATTTCAAGTTCTTAGCATACCGAAAAAATGGTCTCTGCAGTAGATCTCCAACTGATGGCCTCTTTGATTCTTTGCTAGAAAGACAATCCAACACCAACTCCTCAAACTCTTTCGAAAACTTTCTTTTACCTTTCACATACTTCAGCTTGTCGTTAAAGTATACCACAGCTTTCTTCATTTTCACTTTCCCTTTCCTTTCTTCTACAATGATCTCCTCAAGAAGATCTTCCAACTTATCTGGCAATCTCCTCGACCTCTTTATCTTCTTGGTCATCGCCTCAAATTCTTCGCGACTGCTTATTCTTAAATTTCCATATGCTAATTCGAATGCTGCTACACCGACTAACCAGATATCGGAATGAACAGTGCTGGCATCATCATATGGAGATTGAGCTTGATTTTGATCCTCAACACATTCCGGCGCAGCAGCCCATTTGTACAACTCGCGTAGTTCTAGATTCTGTTGGAAATTCATTAACACAAGTAAAATTATGGAGTAATAATAACACAATTTCAACACCTTAATTTAACTAAGAAATTGTTTATTACCGGATGTCCACCAGGATATTTTGGTAGAATGGTAATAGTTGGGTCATCGCCAAGTTCTGTTTGGCGACTAACAGAAATAGGAGATTCCAACTCTGAATCGTAAATGGTTGCTGCAAATCCCAATTTGATTTCAACTTTCGAAATAGGTGTCTGTTTGAAATTAACATAGATATTCCCAGCACTGAAACGCTTATGAATCAGACCCAAATCATGAAGATCAAGCAAACCCAGAAGCGCTTGTTTAAGAGCAATAGCAATACAATCCTCCGGTAATCCGTTGTTAAATCGAATTGACAGAATGTAACGGAGAGATCCTTCTGACATATAAGGTAATGCAACACAGAATGCTCCTTGGAATTTCTGAATAACCCATTTTTCGACGTTAATAATGTTCGAATTGGGGATTGAATTTCCTGCCTCCATGCTCCGAGGGACTTCTTTTCCGGGTCTGATGAACTTGACAGTGGCGTAACCGGAAGGGAGAAAACTATTGTTGTCGATCCAATCGTATGTGTAGTAACAAGCTTTGTAAATGAGATCGAAAGTATTGTGGTTTTGTGTATGCAGCAGTTG
The DNA here is from genome assembly GCA_036250505.1 of Solanum acaule. Classification (NCBI taxonomy): domain Eukaryota; kingdom Viridiplantae; phylum Streptophyta; class Magnoliopsida; order Solanales; family Solanaceae; genus Solanum; species Solanum acaule. Next base: position 14,973 of record JAJOOR010011622.1, on the reverse strand, counting down.
GACGTAATTAATTCCGATTATTTCTAGGAGAACGTACTTAGTGCCGGTGTTTTGTTCGATGAAGACACTTCCGGGTCGAGGATGGTAGGTGAATTCGGGTATGAAACGGGGAACGCAGCGGCGTGCAGCCATTTTTTCCGAGGGAGTTTTTTTTTCTTGATGAAGAAGAGGGAAGTTTACAGAGTAAAACAACCAAAAAGCCGTTACAAATGGCGCGCACATAACCATTTTCCAGTTTTCTGTTTCATTTCTCTCTTCTTTTTTTTGAGTTGTTTTCAAATAAGTAAATTATTGTGTTGAATAGATCAATAAAATGGGTACTCACGTCATCTTCCTTTTTTTTTATTTGGATGTTTGATACTATTGGAGTCCAACTATTTCGAATTCACATCCTATAAAGTTTTGTTAAGGATAATACATTCTCTACCAAAGATTGTTTGAATTGACTTATTTTAAATGTTTTTTGTTTGTGTGAGATGTTTGGAAAAGATAACAAATGCTTAAAAATAAATTACTTGTAGACCAAAAAGTGTAAAAATAAGCTAAATACTACTAAAACTTAAATATGGCCAACTATGATTTTTTAACTTTTAACTTTCCATTATTATTTTTAAAAGGGAAATTGGTCCCATATACTTTTCAATTTTCTGATTTAGAGTTGAAATACCCCTTGTTACAAAAGTAGCTCACATATACTCATGTCGTTACAAAATACCCTGGCACTCATTATGACTTATAATATTTTTTTAAGTAATTTTTAAATAAGTAAATTATTGTGCTGAATAGATCAATAAAATGGATACTCATCTGGATGTTTGATACTCGTATTGGAGTCCAACTATCCAAATTCGCATCCTTTAAAGCTCTTTTAAGGGGAATACACTCTCTACCAAAGATTGTTTGAATTGACTTATTTTAGGTGTTTTTTTTTGTGTGTGTGTGATGTTTGGAAAAGATAACAAATGCTTAAAAATAAATTACTTTTGGACCAAAAAGTGTAAATCTAAGCTAAATACCAAAACTTAAATATGGCCAACTATGATTTTTTAACTTATTCGGTTATTATTTTTAAAAGGGAAGTTAGTATGATACACTTTTCAACTTTGTCATCTAGAGCTGAAATATCCCTCGTAAATAAAGTAGCTCACATATACCATTGCCGTTACAAAATTGGATCACATATACTCCTTACCTTACAAAAATGGTTCATATATACCCCTACCGTTACAAAAGTGATAAAAATTAAAAAAAATTATTTTTAATATTTTAAAAAATCATATATTTGGTTTTTTTCACACATAAATTATTTTTAAACTTCTTTGATTATTATTGAGTTTCTTTATTCTCATTTCATTTTCTCTCTCATTCTTTAGTGTAAAAATAAGAGAACGTGAATAAACAAAGAGAAGAAAAGTTTAAAACTAATTCCGAACAATTGCTATTCGATATATGGAACTTACCTGACACTTTCGAACAATCCACTAAATTCTCTCTACAGATTGTTGGAGGATTTCTTCATCAATAAGCATAAGCTAAAACCATTCAAACAGTCGATTTTGACTCTTGTGTTGAAGCAAATCATGAAACTAGAAACAATTTTGTGGAACACATCCAAAGATTTTCTTTGATAATAAGTGCAACCATTCAAATAGTCGATTTACATGAATTTGGAATTCACATTCCTCTTGGAGAAATGCAGAATAAGGTTGCATACAATATATAGATTCTTGTGGTCTAGCTTTTCTCCAAACTCCTAGCAAAGCTTAGTGCACCGAGCTAGTTATTTTAGAAAATAGAGGTATTGCAAACTGAATGCCTACTCTAGTAATGAGACTATTTAAACATATTTCTCTTGGGACATATTTTAAATCTAATCACATATTTATTATACTGTAATGTAATGATCATTTACAAGCAAATGATGAATAGTTCCTTCTTGTTTAGTAAACACACACTTAGTTTAATATTAATTTTTTCTCCAAAAGCATGTTCCAATCATTCATATACCCTTGTGCAAGTTCCTCACACCTCACATTTATCATTATCACTAGTTTTAAGGAAATAACATTTTTTTTTCCTTCTTGTTTAGTAAATACACACTCACTTTCTTCTTTTTTTTTCTAATTACCATGGCGCTCTTTATGAGTTATAATATTTTTTAAGTTGTTTTCAAATAAGTAAATTATTGTGCTGAATAGATCAATAAAATAGATACTCAGTTCATCTTCCTTTTTTTTTTCTCACCTGGATGTTTGATACTCATATTGGAGTCCAACTATTCTGAATTCGCATCCTTTAAAGCTCTTTTAAAGGGAATACATTCTCTACCAAAGATTGTTTGAATTGACTTATTTTAAGTGAGTTTTTATTTTGCGTGATGTTTGGAAACAATAACAAATGCTTAAAAATAGATTACTTTTAGACTAAAAAGTGTAAAATAAGTTAAATACTAAAACTTAAATATGGCCAACTATGATTTTTTAACTTTTAACTTATACTCCCTCCGTCCCATTTTATATGTCACCTTTTTACTTTGCACTTGCATTAAGAAATGATGTAACTTTACCCTTCTACCCTTGCATTAAGAAATGATGTAACTTTACCCTTCTACCCTTATTTAATGTTTTCTTAGGTCAATTTTATTAATAAATGATAAGATTAATTAACTATTCTATCAAGGGTATAATAGACAAAATATGGTAATTTATGCATAAATTTTATAAAATGACAAGTATTGTGGTCCAACTATTTATATAAAGGGATGACATATAAAATGGGATGGAGGGAGTAACACATTATTTTTAAAAGGGAAAATGGTCTGATATACTTTTCAACTTTGTCATTTAGAGTTGAAATTCCTTTCATTACAAAATTGGATCACATATACCCCTTACCTTTACAAAAACGACTCACATATACGCATACCCTTACAAAAGTGATAAAATTAATTTTACTCGAGATAATACCAGAGGATATGGCTTCATCACATTGGCGGAAACGATACACAGCAGTTACAATCATTGGTCCAGAGATATATGCCTAAATTTATTACTTGGATATGTGCTCTTTTTGTGTCTTTTCACCTAAGACTGTTGTTGTCTGTCCTCAGGCCATGAGCAATAATCTTGCTGAAGTGATGAAGGTGTTCACTCAATCAATGACTGATTCCTCTCCCGGTGTTCGTTTTGCTGCTATTAGAACACTAAGAGCTATGAGTGTAGATCTACCTCCACTTACGCTAGATTAATACTTGGCTACTTTTTGCACTTTCAGATGGCAACAAACCCGTCAAACAGGTGACCAAAATTACACTTGTGTATACTTTCTAGGAAGAGGAATATAAAACACCTAAAATTACATTCCTGTTGAGAACTTGTAAGAATCGTCTAGGATATGAAAAATGTTTACATTTTGTGTGAAAGTCTTGATAGAATAAAAGCTACATACAATATATAGATTCTTGTGGTCCAGCTCTTCTCCAAACTCCCACCTATAGCAAGAGCGTATAATTTTCCATTATCCGTTGCTTATAGTTTTCTTTTCTTTTCTTTTTTTGGATGAGAAATGATTGGTTATAGGTTTCACTAAAATCCCCAAAAATTAAGTATTGAAATAACATATTTAGCTTGGATATAACCATCACACATCATTACAACTGGAAAATGTCCTAAAAAAGAAGGGTGATATACCCTAGTCTATAATCCTGATGACTGGAAAATGGTAGGGGTAAATACTGAAGAGAGATGAAAGGATCATTAGAGGGCCACGAAAAGTGGTCGTCGATGAGCAAATATAAATCAATTCTCAAACTGGTGATGAAACAAGCTTTACAAATGCTGTCATGGCAATATTTCGGGAATAAATTTCACCTGACAGATTGGCCAAATTGCCTTTCATCAATGAAGAACAGTGTTTCATAATTATCACCAACTCCTCTGCTTTACCTGTCTCTACCATGACCAATTGTACATCAAAGCTACCTAGCAAGAATCATTACTGGCAGAAAATTTGATCTGTTTACAACATCATAACGGGCTGTACTGTCAAGTCTTGTGGATCTTGAAACCAAACACCCTGGGGACAAAGTTTTGCATTGGTTTTTGCGGCTTGAGGTGTCCATACGTCATCAAGAAGAGATGAGGAAATGTTGTCCCAAAGTAAGCTCCATCAATATCTTGAACAGTTAAAGAAATCATATCCAAGAATAAAAATAGGCTACTCAAGCAAGCAACAAAGAGCAATATGCAATTTATGAGTAGAGACCTAATCTCAAATTGATGAGATTTAGAAGTGTGTGTGCATGTGTGCAGAGAGAGAGAGAGAGCACATCAAAAAGTGTAGCAGAAAAGGATACTGCCTTGGTACTTCGATCGAGGGTAATATATGTCCTCACACTTCGGACAGTATATTTTTACTGTACTTGCACGCGGAATATCTGATTGACCAACAGGAAGACAAGGCTGTCCACTGCAGTAAACTCGTGGGCATCTTCCAAAGTCGTAGTTTTTGTACTTTTCCAACTGAAAGGTTTGTCCCAGATATTAGGCACCACCACCATCTCATGGACAGGGTTAAATGTAACATAGTAAAATAAGACATCAAAAGGAGGATAATATGAAAGTATACAAGAGAATGTGGACAAGCAATTACCATAGCGGCTATTCCCTTGCTAGTCAAAATGTACCGAACATGAATCAAACCATACAACATCTCTGCCGCCGATTCAACCAATTCATTCTGCTCCTCTGTGAACATATCACCTATTCAAAGCGGGAAAAAATTGACCAACTGCAATTGTCTTAATATGAAAGATGATACAGCATTTTGGATATAGGACAGTATTCTTGGTCTCATAAAGACACAGACAGGGAAGTTTTACTTAGATTATAAGGAGAATGTGTTTCTGACTTGAAAACATAAAACAAAAAATGAATGAATCATTAAGCTCGGTATGCCCCAAAAGTCCATGGATGTACTGGTAACAAAGACATTTTCAACTTGAACATCTGAAAATAGATTCAAGACTTGCAACAAATTAATAGCTTGTTAGATCACAACAGAAATTATTCAGAAACGTCACATCTATCATTTTTCCAAAACATCAGAATTAGTTAAGAGCCATGATAACAGATTAACCCCCCCAACCTCACCCACCAATGCAAAGATAAATAAAAGGATAACTCGTAATGTTTTACACCAAGAGATGGAATTGCTAAGGAAAATAGAATTTTGACATTAAATAATTAGGAAAAAATACTAGATTATTTAAAAACTCACAGCAAAAGAACCCTAAACCCTGAAATATCTGGCCATGGAAGCAGATTTGGAGGATAAGAGTTCCCCACAAAGGTATCAATTTTTGTATGGTTACTAGCAAAGGAGGCCACTTTAACAGTGGACAGCTTGATGAGCCTCGTATGACACTGCTCAAAATGCTTCCTGTGTAAAGAAACAGCTGAGACAGTCGACCATCTATTTCTGCATTGTCCATACACAGCTCATTTGTGGAGAATCATCCTAAACCTTAAAGGCTTAGCATGGGCAATGCCAGGCAAGATAAAAGAGGCTCTTAGCAGCTGGGAGGGAACATGTTCACATGCTTAGGATAGGAGTAGATGGAGAAATGTCCCAGCTGACAATCTGGAAGGAGAGGAATTCCAGATGTTTTGAGAGCTTAGAGAATGATATGCAGAAGATCAAGTTGAACTTCATCTTACTGCTATGTTTTTGGTGTAATCAGATTTACTCTAATGATACTGGGTCTCCATCTTTTGGCACCATCAAACAAGCAAATACATGAAAGAGAAGGGAGTTAAAAACAGCAGACAAAAGTATATACCAATATTTATTGCAACACATGCAATAATTCCAGAAGAAAACTGAACTCTTGATTGAAAAGAAGCAGCTCCTTTTAAGTTCTATCAGCAGTTAGCAGAGGTAAACGGAAGACTAAATAGGGACACGTGGTGCAATCTTATCCGTCGATAAATGTCGGATCGGTGGATAAGATAATGGCACGTGTATGTCCGTTAGTATAAAGGGTATATATGCTCTAGTTTTTGGATGGCAGGGGCACCAATGTCCCAAAAGTATGACGGAGGATAGTTGCATACCATTTACGATAGTTCGGGGGTCTATTTGTCCTTTTACCCTTCCTTTTTTACTTTCCAATGAGATGTACGATAGAATACAATACACAATTAGCCATAGGGGCACCACAATTTCAATATATCAAGGTTTACTGGCTTAACTTAAATTTGCTGCATTTGTGGCAAGAAGGTCTCATCAAACATGGACAACGAGAGACAAAGGAGACACTCCTAGTGTAATCAAAGGCGCGCTTAATCCCTAAAGCGAGGCTCAAAACGTGTTGAGCTCTTCGCGTCGCTTAATGTGCGCTTCAGTAACGTCATCAAGGTTCTAAAGCATACTTTTCCTTGACAATGAGCCTCTTCTAAAGAGGTGACACCAAACAATTGATATTTCAGTTTTTCGTAAAAAGAATTTCAGTTTCTTTGTTCATAAATTGACATTCATACGTCCAATTGTTAGTCTTTGACTTGACATATATATTTGTATTTTTCTCCCTTTGCATCTTTTTTCACTAAAGCCCACACTTTATTTGCACTTAAACCCCTACGGATCTTAGAGCTTTTTTGCGCTTTTTGTTTTTGATAACATTGGACATTCCTCCAAAACCTTACTACTCCCTCCGTCCCAATTTATGTGAAGGTGTTTGACTAGCCGCTAAGTTTAACAATGAAAGGAAGACTTTGAAACTGCAGTTTAAAATAAGCCATAAATATTTAAAATCATCTCATTAAGTGTGAAGTATTCAATTTAAATGTTACTAAAAAGAAAAGAGTGTGACATAAATTGGAGCAGAGGGAGGACTACATATGGGCTATAAAATGACAAAAATAATAACAGGACTTAAAATGACTTAAAAATCATATGAACATAAGGACTTAAAATGACTTAAAAATAAGATTTATACACACCTATGGGCCTTTCTACACATCATAGTAAGATGGTACAGCCTACACCAGTTGACTGAACATGGTAGAGTGTGACTGAAAAAGTATAACAACCCGACTCTAAATTCTAAGTTTTAGCACCCTGCTTTAGGATCTGAGACTTTGTACAAGTCACTATAACCATTTGGGACTTGTTTGAGGGGTTTGGGTTGGAACACAAGGGGACAATCCACAAATGGACTGCAGATTTTTTTCTGGTACTGTTTGCTTCACAATGCGATCACAGCAGGGGAATTTTTGTCATCGCGATCGCATAGGGCAGTGTAACAGGTATAAAAGCTAAAGTTTCGGGATTTTATTTCATTCCAAGACATTTTTGGGGTGCTCTGCACTCGGTTTGGTGTGATTTCTGGAGAGGAAATCATCAACTAAGTTTGGGTAAGTTTCTTAGACTCGTATTTAGTTATATATTAGGACCATGAGATTCAAACCTTCAATCGTTAATTTTGAAGTGTACAACGGAGGGATTTTGTCCTAGATTCTAGAATGTGCATTTTAGGATTTGAAGGTCGAATTAATGTCGTATTGAGAATCTAATTGTAGATTTGAACTCAGGAACTTTCGGGTAACTGATTTTCAAATAAGTTTTGGATTTTGACCCTAGGGATCGAGTTCGAATTTTATTAACTTTAAGTTAGACCATGTATTAAATTATATTCTTAGCTTCGTTTGACGTTGTTGAACATTCTTTTGGCTAGAGTTGAGCCATTTGGACATGTTTGGGTGTGGAAAGGCGGTCATAAAAGGTTGAAAGCTTGCTTTAATCGAGGTAAGTCAAGACTTTGACCTCAATAGGGTAATAATTCCCAATTTATGTGTTATTCGTGACTTGTAATGTGTAGGGATAATTTATACATGGCATGACATGTATATATACAACTATCAGGTGTAAAAGGGAATACTTAAAATGCTAGGCTTTTGCTTTCGTACCATATCCATATTTTGATGAGTTGAGCATTATATATATGCCATGTTGATGAAGTTGGGCTAGTTAAATACTAGTAAAGTTCCCCCAAGGCCTAGCTCGAGTGGCAAAAGGTGGAGGATTTGTGGCATAGGTCGCAAGTTCAAGCCCCACACCATGCAAAGTGAAGCCCGGTATTTAAGTGGAGAATGGTAGAGGGGCGGGCCCATTATCCACCGAGTTTAGAAGGCTGTGATTGGTCAAAAGGGCGGGTCACAAACGGATTTCTCGGTTATCAAAAAAAATACTAGAAAAGCATGTTCTATCTTCATATCTGTTGAAATTCATGCTTTAACTGCTATGTGATGTACACTGTGATTTCCTTTTCAGCTCCTGATATGGGATTGATACAGTTGTACAGCTTAGATGTAAAGGATTAGGGACCGTGTGAGTCAAGTTTGATACAGATATGCGGGGACTATTGAGTTTGGATTTTGATAGTAACATGTGGGACTATTGAGTACGTAAGATCATTGATATGATCATTCAGTTTTTTAAAAAAAAAAGGATCATTGATATGATCATATGCGCGTGTGGATATGGATCTGTCCCTCATGAGTCAACGTGGTACTTCCCTAGGGGTGTGCACGACTGCACGCTAATCATGAAAGAGTAAGCCAACTGAGTTGAGAAGTGAATTATGTGATAAAGATTTTACCTTTACTATCTTCTTTGACTATTTTACTTTGTTTGATTCATTATCTGTATCGAACATTTCTATTATGTTGGTTTGAATTGCAATAAATGCTTAAATGTTGTTAATTGGCGATTCATGCCTATATTCTTGTTAATTGCTCATTCCCTTGTATGTCCATTTAAAATGCATAAACTAAAGGTAAAGGTGTCTTTTTAAGTAACACTTGTCACTACTCTGTTGAGGGCAGTCAATGAGACTTATTGGGTACACATTGATTTTCACACACAAGCTACACGAATTTGATTATGCGTTTTTAATTTGGCTTCCGTGTTGTATTGAATCTCTCACATTTATGACTTTGTCGATTGTTAGCTTTTAATATTAATGCTTCCGCATAATTAGATTTGGGTAATAAATGTTTTGGTTTGCCTAGACTGAGATAGTCAATCATAGCTAAGGGAGGATTTGGGTCGTGATAAGAAGTTACTCATTTATTCAATTTTATTATTTTTGAGAACATGAACTTGACCCAAAATTAACTTTCACTAATTTCTCCCAGCCTATATAAGAAATTGTCATCCTAATCAACCTAGAACATATCAAGTAAAGCTGACTAGTTTTCCGCATCTTCCATTCACTAGGTACTAATTTGTGGATATAGTCCATAAGAAACCAAAAAAAAAGTGAACCCAATAGTTTCAAAGACAAGAAAATTATATCCTTCAATATAATGAAAAGATAAGTCTAAAATTAATTCTCTGGAATTTCATAACAAAATATGAAGTAATCTAAATAAGAGAAAAAATATGTACCATGGGAGGATTCAACATCAAGGATGAGGTCAAGTGCATAGTCGTAGTAGGGAACTTGACTGCTCAATCCACATAGGTTAAAATCATCCTGAATGTAATCATCATCAACTTCACAGAAGAACTCATTACCACGCAGGTTACAAAACCAAGAAATCCATGAAGTATCATCCCCATCAGAACCACTAACATCAGATTCTTCACTGTCCGTTTCAGATTCCTCTACAAAGTAGATAAAAATGAGAATATACTCCTGTCGATTTCGAAATTCAATGGTAGTGCATTATGGGTTGGCATAGTATGTCATACTATAGCCCACCGAAAAAGTTGCACCTTGAGAAGACTAAATTATGTATTTTATTGAGAAAAACGTTGCGACATGCTTTCCACAACTCAACATAAGAACCAACTATAAGTAAAAGATCAAATTATTCTACTTGAAAGGCGAAAGGTTTTTAACAATCAAAACATTAAAGCCTGACTTTAAACAGGATAAATAATTCAGGAACATAAATGATAAATAGTATTAATTAGTTAGGATAATATACCATATAAAAATATCAATTTTAACTTCATAACTTTTATCCCAAAGTACAATTGACTGATACTGCAGCAATATATATTGACCAATACTAGCATATAAAGACCACAAAAATCTGGCCTGCACTTATGATTGCACATCAGAACACAAACTATTTTAGAAAAAAGAACTCAACTTTGTAAGCCACTACCAAGAATTGACTATGTACAACCAAACAAATTACATATGATTCCACAAGGATAATCTTTATTTCGTCGTGTTGAGAATCTGTGAATATCAGAATTCAATTTGGAAACATCCACAAAGAACAAGCAGCAAAATAAGCAGATTCGGGCCACACTCATTTCATCCATGTTCACCCTTTGTCACTTGATAAAGCTTTATCTGAAATTCATTCCATGATGCTTTTCGGATAAAAGGAACATTGCAATTACTTCTAAAGAAGCACATTATTACAAAATAGGGGAAACCAGAAACAAAAGCAATTTTACTATAGGAACAACTAAAACACGCCAAAGATGGATTAAGCTCCCATAAATTTTACTAATTTCATATCAATGCAAAGGCAAGTGGATTAAGCTCCCAAAATACTTTACAGCCAAAGCCGCAATAAAAGCAAATGATATATCTTTCCTGCTTCTAAGCATGACCAACAACAGTTGAAAACCATTCTATAAAGAAAATAAGAAGAAGAAGAAACTACATACTCCCCTGTTTTCATTTGCCTGTCTCGCTTTAACTTGGCATAGAGTCTAATAAACTAAAGACAACTTTTTTTAAACTTATGGTCTTAAACTAAAAATACATAGAAAGAACCCAAAATATTGTTTAATCTTGTCGTCTTAAACATGTCATTTGAAATTAAAGATTAGCCAAAAAAGTAAAGAGACAAGTTTTTGAAACGGACTTAAAAAGGAATGTAAGACAAACAAGTTGAAACGGGGAAGTAGCTAAACCCATGGTATTATATCACAACTAAAGCCTAAAATGCTCATCTCCAGTAATTACTCCTAAAATCACATCTCTATTAAAACATGTTAAACCAAAACAGCCGGATCCTCTATTCTATCAGCAGCTGCAGAAATTATATCAATAGCTAATCACAAAATACTACAGTTTTAACCCGATAAAAACAAAATTCAATGCTTTCTAAAAATGGAAAATATTTAATGGCGGAAAACAAAAAAAAAATCCTAACCATCGGAGCACTTGTTTTTGTTGGTATTACGATGATCAAAATGCGATTTTCCAGCACCACCACCGGTTGACGTAGAGGGAACAGCTTTATCCTTCAAAGACCTAGATGTAGAAGGTGACAACTTCTCCAAGTGCTTATCCAACGCATCATTGATTCGTTTCCGATCCAACGGTCCACCGATCATCTCCGACTTCGATGAACCACCACCACCTCCTCCGCCACCTCCTCGATCTCTATACATTTCTATGAAGTATTTATCAAACCTTGCTACTATATATCTATATGTGCATTCAGAAGATTACAAAAAGTTGAGGAAAATTGGAGAGAAATTGAAGCTGATATACAGTGAGTCGGGTTGAGGAAGATAATTAGGGTTTCGAAAGGGGAAAGTGGTAGAAGAAGACACAAAGAGCTTCTATGAGGTTCCTTCTCTCTATCTCTCCTTTCTTTTGATTTTGTTATTGTTAGATCTTTTGTTTTCTTTCTCCACCTTCTTGTTTTTTATTTTTCGAGGCTTAATACATCGATAATCCTTAAATTATGAGCAAATTTTATACATGTTAGAATATTTATTTATCTTAATTGATTATCGAAAGATATAATGTGTTTTTATCAAATATTTTTATTCAAATTTTAAAAAAAATATTATTGTGGTTTTAACTCTTTTTTTGTGGAATCCAAAATAATCTGTGTCTCAATTTACGTGAGACATTTCGTTTTTCGAGAGTCAAATAGTTTAAGTTTGATCAAAAAATTGCGCATGAAATCTTTAATTTTTTTGAAATGAAATTTATATATTTGTAAACTGTGTAAAAATTACTATAAGTCACTGTAATTGACAATTCAAAATATTTAAAAGATATATGAAAAATGTAAAGTCAAAGATAGACTTGTTTAAATCTCAAAACTGAAATGTGTCACATAAATTGGGATGGATGGAGTATAATCTTTGTTACGGGTGCACACTTTGTATATACTGGCTAAACTCTCTACTATGTAATAGCTTGAAAATCACACGGGGATGTAAATCGCTCTAGGCAAGTTATAAGCGACAGGTTCGAGTTAGAAGATATTGAAGGGATCATTTTTGGGACATCTGTGTCGATAATCACCCTCCAAACCAACTGAGTCATCTCGAATGACGATTTGAACGTATTTATTACATAGATAGATTAATCATTCAAAATATGACACCTCCTTTAATTATAGAGATAATTACTTGAAAGTATAATTGACTCAAGTATATTGCCAAAATGGACTAAGGTTTTTAAACTTTATCATATTTGGCAACTAGACTATTAATGATATTTTTTATTTTCTCTCTTTTCTACATGCTCAAAATACACACACTCTTTCTCTCTTTTCTCATACATTACATTCTCTGATTATTTATTATTATTATTTTTAAATTCTCAAATGTGATTTTTATTTCTAATAGAATTTCGTGTTAGCTAAGTTCATCGCTGATCATTTTTTCGATGAAGGTAGTTGTTAGAGTAGTGATGGTAGTGTTGATTAACTAATTTGTTTGCTTTTCTTATTCAGAGTAAAATAAATGGTCTCTTCCATTTGAATCATAGCTGAGTGATTGATAATGACTCGTGATTTTGAAGAAATTTACCTATTAAATTATTATTTTTCTCCATTTTTGTTTTATATCTAAGAATACATCACAAGTATACCAAGGTTATACATTTTGTCACATAAAATTAAAAAATAAAATACTTATTTGCACTCAATATTTACATCAAACCAAGAAATGTAATCTTAAGAAAAAATAAATAAACAATTGGTAACACCACAACAAACATTTATGAGAGATTTTAATATTAACTAAATATATTATTCACATCTCAAAATTAAAAGACATATTTTTATCACTTAGCACCTTTCGCCAATGGAGATATTCAAAAATATACAAATTCCTCATCCCCACCCCCTGCGCCTAGTTTGACTATAGCTTTAAAAATATATTTTTTCGACATTCACTTCCCAACAAAATTAATAAATTATATTTAGAACTTAATAATCAATAATGTCTGGTATTCTCAATTAATCAGAAATGAAAACATACCTAGTAATACTTTTTTTTTTATAGAAAATTATTGCAATCTCAATTGATCACAAATGTGTTTGGTAACGAAAGAGTTCAATTTTTTCATGTTCGGCTGGTTAGAAAAACAAGTCTATCAAAAATCAGAAAATAATTTTACCTAATGGGATGGAATTGGGAAAATATGTTCCGAAAGTAACATATTTCATTGAATTTCTCCTCTCACCCTCCGACACACCAAGCCACCAAATCCCCACCTCAACCCTTCACCATCCATAGTGTTTGCCTAGATAATATATAGATATTCTTCGGGCATTATTTTTTTATTTTTCACCAAACACTAGAAAATAAATATAAAATTCACGTATTTTTAGAAAACACTCTTTAATTTGTAGCATCTTCTGTGATCTATAAATGTCCCTGAAGTAATTTTATGGGTCTAACTTGATTTTATGTTTAATAACTACACGTTGTGTCACCAAAACAAGGTCTTCTTTATTTATCCCACGTCGATTTTAAACAGTGGTTTATTTATGTTTATATGTAAAGTGAGCAGATACTCCATCGCCGAGCCTTGTAACGTGGGCTTGTAACTCAAGTGGGGGCAATAATGTGGTGGAACGTTGGGTTGTTCCTGATGGCTGGGCTTTGGTGGGCTAATGTCTGGTCTGCCCTATCCAAGCATGGAGTTGAGCCATGTGGTCCAAAAGAAAGTTTGGGCTGCTTGGTTCCTAGAGTGGGGCGGAATGCGTGAGGCTGGTTTCACAGAGCAATGAACAGTTCCAGTTCCGTGCAGTGGAAGGATAACGGGTCAGTGCTTTCCAAGTTCAATTAAAAAAACCAAATTGGCTATCTAATTAGACCACCACTTTTTGTCTAGCTTAGCTAACTCAGTAATTAGTCTGCTAAATGTTTATGACCAGGAAGTCTAAATTAGTGCCTTGCATAACAAATATAATCTTGTGGATTTGCAATAACAACGTATATAGTCCATTAATAAGTCACTTTGCACCTTGCATGTCATGGGAATTCTGTATATGACTTTAGTATAGTATAAGTGTGTCTCTGAGATTTTGGACATAGGTTGAGGGGTACTTATGCATTTTCCCTATATACTTAGTCAGACCAACATGTCACTCAAACTTAAGCGCTTACCTACACGCGCGTTCACAAAACATCTTAGTCACTAGGAAAGGTAACTCAACGACTTTAGAAAAGGCACTACAAAAAAAACATGGTTATTGCGACGGTTTTTTATAGGTAATACGGCGGTTTCAAACCGTCACAATACAATATAACGACGTTTTACGAAACTGTCATAATCTCGTCTGTCACAAACATTTTACGACGGTTTTTAAGAAACCGTCGTAATATATATATATAAACCGTCGCAATATTCCTTTGTTAATGCGACATTTTAGAAACCGTCGTAATAGATATATAAACCGTCGCAATATTCCTTTGTTAATGCGACATTTTTTGTTGTATAGAGCGGCGGTTTATAACCGTCGTAATTGTAAAAAAATATTTATATATGACGACGGTTTGAAACGCCGTAATGATCAGTCCGTGGCACCATAAATAATCATGTATTCTAATTTTGTCAATTCATATTTACATTCTATTTATTGCACCGTATATTTAAATTTGTATAATTAGTAGTTTTAACACAACATAAAAGATCAAATGAGCAAAATATTCATCATATTAAACAAAATTACTCCAAAATTACAT
>JAJOOR010011621.1:0-29557 GCA_036250505.1 Solanum acaule | reverse complement strand
GGGGGGGGGGGGGGGAGGGGGGTAATAGGACCTTAGTAAATGTTAGGTGTGTCTCAGGGATTTTGGGCATAGGCTGGGGGGGTACTTATGCATTTTTCCCTATGATTTAAATAAAACTGAGAAAATCTCAAAAATGACTATCATTAAGCATAATTATAGATTTATAACTATAGTTTTAGTATTTACGATTTATAGCTACTATTTGGCATGTTAAACAAAAACTCACCTCTCTCCTCAAGCTCGCTCACCTCTCTCTCTCCCTTTCTCCTCTGTCGCCCCCCTCTCTCTCTCTTTCCTTCTTTGTGTTATGTATTTTCAATTTCTCTCTTTGTATTTCTACTTTTTTTAAAATATTAGGCGACTCTATTTGGGGGAAAATTTGTCAAATAGTGTTTGTCCATACAATTTGCTATTATTTGACAAATATTTTTGGCAAATATCCCAAATTCCCAAATACTAGTTTTTACTAGTATTTGGGGCAAATCTCATTATTTGAGATCTTTTAAAAATTGAAATTTTATACCAAATTTTTATCTTTTACAAAAACACCCTCTATAATTGTTGTTTGCATTGTATTACATAATTTTTTACGTGAACACCAAAATAGTGATGAAATATTCAGTGAATATGAAAGTGATGATATGGTAATTGAGGAAAATGATGAACAATCAGCTCAGGATAACAAAGTCATGTCCTTTGTCTACTTTACGATGTATGGAATGATGTTTGTTGCACTCACTCCAAACTACCACATTGCTCCAGTGTCATGGACACTACTTGTTATTTGTTGCAACGAAGATCCAATTGACTTGTAATACAAACTTATGGTTAGTTTTGATAGTTTTTAAAACTTACGGGTATAATCATATTTTTCTAAGAAGTGAAATATGTTTCCCAAATACTATGGTCAAACGCTAACTAAATATATTCATATGTGCATTTAAGTTATATCCTCTCTCTTCATCTCTCACCCCCACCCCTTTGTATTTCCATATTTCTTGTTCTTGAGATATTAGACAACTATATTTATTGTATTCATATATAACAATAAAAAAACAAATGGAAATGTGAAAGGACAAAACTTGAATAAGGAGACATTAACTCCATTGAAAAAAATATGAAAGATGCATTTAGCCAAGGCCAACGTCCTAAAGTCCATCTTAAAAGGCAATGTCCAAATTCAATTTGATATTTTTGATTACTTGTCAAACTTATAACCTTCCATTGAAAAAGGCAAAATATACCAACTTTCGTTTCCGTAGTTTTCACGCGGAAGACAATTTCCACAGCACGCCAACACTCCTTTTCCCACATACCAAACGCCTCATCATTGACTTTCAATTTTATAACACATGGAGAAAATAATATTTTTTTTTTGTTTTAATTTGTTTATTTGGGTTTAACTTGAAAAAATAAAGATTTTTTATTTTTTGAAATGAAAACTCCCTCCGTTTCTTTTTAGTTGTCATGTATATTTTCTATGTTCCTATTTACCTGTTCATTTTTACTTGACACACATATTAAGAAAATAATAATTGACATAGTGTGTTTACCATTTTATCCATATTAATTGATACAATTTCAAAATCAATTTACCCATTAAAGATGTTCGACCTTTTTCGAAAACATTAACTTTCTAAATAAATTAAGGGTATAATATGTAAAAAAATATATTGTATTTTCTTGATTTGTCAAAAATGACAAGTAAGGTCAAATTGGACAAGTAAAAAGGGAGTACTAAAAATATTTGTTCCAAAATATTTTCTCCATTTCAAAATAATTAAATTGTTGGGGGTGTTTCACACCCTTTAAGAAAAGAAAATTACGACTTAAATTATACATTACTTCTCATCTTTACTTATTAATTATTGTCAAATTAATCTTTAAATGACTAAACATTAATTATAAGGGAAATACATAAAAAAAAACTTGAACTTGGCACGAAAACTTACTTTAGTACTTAAACTATACGGGTGCTTATATACCCCCTTAACATATTTGATGTGAATTATTTTCAACCCTCCGAACACCAGCCCAGTTGAAGGCTGGGCATTGTTACACACACGCATTTTCATTGGTCCACGTCGCTAAGGGTTTAAAAAATATCTTACCCGTTTTATATAATCCACCCGTTCCCAAAATATAACCCGACCCATTTCTAAACAAATATCCCTAAATCTCTAAGCCCGATTCTCATTCTCTCAAATCTACAAGACCTAATCTCAAGATTTTTCTTTCGTTAGCGTGAAGTAATTGATCGCATTGTGTGCTACAATTTTGTTCAAGAAGTAACAATAATCTTGAAAAACTGATAAACAATCTGGAAAAATTGAAAATTGAGGAAACAAAAATCAAAATAATAGATGAAGAAGAATAAGTTTGAATCTTACATTTTGAAGAACAATAATTCCTTCAAAGATTCAACTTTTAGGTTTGAAGAGCTAAGATTTGAGAAAAATCAAGAAAAATATAATAAATGAGGTCACCATTTTTGGATGATTGGGTTGGTGAGGGAGAAGAGGTAATTAGGATTCTTAAAAAGTGAAGATTGTTCTTCAAATGGGTAATGGGTCGGATATTACCGTTGGAGGGGCAAATTTAATTTTAAAAAAATGTTAAAAGATGACTAACGTGCCGTTCTAAGCTGTAACAACACGCGCACAAGGCTGGTGTTCGGAGAGTTGAAAATAATTCACATAAAATATGTTAAGGGGGGTATTTAAACATCCGTATAGTTTAAGTACTAAAGTAAGTTCTCGCGCCAAGTTCAGGGGGATTTTTATGTATTTTCCCTAATTATAATAACCAATCTCAATACTAACTGAATTTTTAATTCATTTCTAGTACAAAATTTAATACATTACTCTTAAAATTACTAAAAAAAAGTTTTGTTGAAACCAAATTTTGGAGGTTAAACCTTAACAAAAAATTATGAATCTCAGCCACATTAATGTAAGAAATATCCAAGAAAATAATTCAAAACAATTAAAGTTTTTTTGACTCACATAGAAAATACAAATGAAGGATAAAAATAGAAGAATATTCTAAAAGTAGTCTTGAAGATTGAACAATTAAGTTAATTTGAAATATGAAAAGTGTCTCAACAATTCAAGTATTTTGGTATGAAGGGAATACTTTCTTCGTCCACTTTTAGTTGTAATGGTTTCCTTTTTTAGAATCAAACTATAAGAACTTTGACTATCATTTTATGATGTATTTTTCATCATATTGATATGCAAAAAATTGTAATTTATAGTACTTTTCATATAGTTTTTAAATATCTAATATTTTTATTTAAAATATCAAATTAATGTAATCTAATTTAATTTTGAAAATTAGTTAAATTGACTTTCGAAAAACGCAACATGACAAGTAAAAATGGAAAGAGGGAGTAGTTATCAATTTAAACAATCAAGAGAGAATTAATTATCTTTCTTCAATTTTGCCCTTAACATTAATTATTCTAGAATTAAGAGGCACATATATAAATAAAGATTAAAAAATTAATAATAAATATAATGGTCAAACAACACTCTTTATTACTCCGTCTGTCCCTAATTACTTGTCCATTTTGACAAATCAAGAGAGAACAATTTTTTTTACCTATTATACCCTCAATTAAATGATTAATTACTTTGCAAAATATAGGACTTTTCATCTACTTCATAATTAATAGGGGTAAAATGGTAAATTCACTGTGTCATTAATTGTTTTTTTAATAAGTGTGTCAATTTAAAAATGGACAAGTAATTAAAGACAGATAAAATACTAATTTTTGTGTAAGAATTGATAAGAAATAAATACTGGTGAACACTTCTAGAAACAAATAGTACTAGAATATTAAGATGGAGTAACTACATTGAGTGGCTGCCACAAATTCTAATGCCCACTTTGTGGCTTTTGACCCAAAATATAATTTAAGCCTAAATTATTGAATAATTTATAGTCAAATTATAAAATCTCGTTCTTCCGTCTCTCTTTCAATAGCCTTAGAGGGGGTTTTAATTGACTTAACTAGCTTTTAAATTTGTTTTAATCTTTTGAAATATTTGATAAATTAAAAAAATGCTTAAAATAAATTAAATTTATTTTTTAAAGTCAAAAGTTACAAGTTGGTCCCCCCTTACTATTTCTTTTTGATTTAAAAGACATTTATATTTAATCAATAATTATATTTCTTTATCCCTAATTTATTTTATAATCTCCATATTATTTTTCTCCTACTTTTTTTTCCTTCTATATTATGTTCCCATTCTTTTACTTTTTTCATATAAATTATTTGGAAATATAGTCATTATTATTTATAAATATAAATAAAAAAAAGTATCTCAAAATTTTTATGTGCTTTATTAAAATCATATATTTAAAAAATTAAAAGTAACTTACACATATAAATTAACTTATATAATCAATTTATATTGAAGCTTAATTAAAATATAATTAATTTTAATTCGATTTATTTTAGAAATGAAAACTTATAATAATTAACATTTTATAATGTTAAACAACTTTAAGGGTATCTAAGATATTTTGACTAAAAATGCTTAACAATATTTGTGTACCAAATACATCAACAACTTTTTTTCAGCTTAAACACTTTTATCCAAACATGCAATTTTTTATTTTAAAAATAGTTTCAGCACTTTAATAAGTGCTTTCAAAATATTTCTTAGAATAACTTACAAAAATAACTATAGTTTTATGGTTATTAAACTGGAATAGATATAAGCATGATATTTATAAAAAATGTCACGATCCAAAATCACAAGTTGTGACGGCACTTATGTTCCCAACCGATAGGTAAGCCAACCAAACACTTTTACCAATTCAATTAAATATAAATAAGGAAAAAGTAAGCGACAAGTAGAACATCCCAAACTCTAAGTCTTTAATTAAGTATAAAATGTGAAAAAGTTGAAATACCACCCAAGATTTATCATCAAAGATTGGATATTTAGCTTTAAATGGTTGATTATCAATTTTGGTGTATGTTTGTGGTGGATTGTACAACACAGAGATGATTAGAGTTGCTCAAGGACTATGAGATGACTATCATTTATTATTAAGGCAAGGCGAATGTGATAGTAGATATCTTAGGTTGAAAGGCGGTGAGAATGGGTAGTCTACCTTTGTTACATGTGGGAGAGCGTCATTTGGTTATGGATGTCCAATCCTAAGTCATTTGCTTTGTAAGACTTGATGTTTCAGAATCTAATAGAGTTTTGGCTTACATGGAGGTGAGGTAGTCCTTATTGAAGCGAATTCGAATTCGACAGTTTGGTGATAATAATTTGTGTAAGATTCGAGATAATGGGCGACAAGGAGAAGCCAAGGAGGAAATATTTCATGGTGAGGGAGTTTTGAGGAAAAAGATCATACGTATGTTCTTTGGATAGGTGAGTTGACTAGACTGATCATGGAGGAAACCCATAGTTTGAGGTATTATTTTCATTTGATGTCTATTAAGATGTATTGTTTACCATTAAGTGAAGTATGAACACCGAAAGTCTAGAAGTGTGACTTGAAGGAGTTCATACCTGAGAGGAAGTGAGAGCGGATTGCTATGGACCTTGTGGTAGGGTTACCATGTACCTTGGGTATGTTGGATACTATATCGGTCATCGTGAATTGATTGACCAAGTCTGCATGTTTCATATCCATTCAAACTACTTCTAATTTAAAGAAGTTGACCAAAAATATACTTTCAGGAGATAGTTCGCTTGCATGGGGTGTCCATTTCTATTATTTCAAATCGAGGTATATAATTGACATCTCATTCCTAGAGGTCTATGTAGAAGGAGTTGGGAACTCAGAAAGAATATTAGTACAACCTTTCACCCTCAAATTGATGGCTAGTTTGAATAGACTATTCGGGTCCTTGAGGACATCTTGCGGGCATGAGTGATCGACTTTGGTGATCCTTAGTATCAAATTTTGTCTTTAACGGAGTTTGCATACAATGACAGTTATCATTCAAGCATTGAGATGACACCATTCGAGATTTTGTATGATAAAAAATGTTGATATTTGATTGGTTGGTTTGATGCATTTAAGGTTAGGCCGTGGGGTACAAATTTGTTGAGAGAGTCCTTTGATAAGATCAAGTTGATTCAAAATCGGTTTCTCACGGCTTAGAGTAGGCAAAAGAGTTTTGCAGATCGAGAGGTTCTTGATTTGAAGTTTATGGTTGGAGAGTGGATTCTAGTAAAGGTTTCACCTATGAAGGGTGTGATGAGATTAGTAAAGAAGGGCAAGTTCAGCTTAAGGCACATTGGTTCTTTCGAGATTGTTTAGCATATTGGCGGGGTGGCTTACGAGTTGTCTTTGCCACCTGATTTGTCGAGTTTTCAACTTGTGCTTCATATTTCGATGTTGAATAAGTACCATCAAGATGGTTTTCATGTGGTTCAGTTGGATTTAGTGTTACTTGATCAGAATCTGACTTTTAAGGAGGAACTGGTTATTATATTGGATAGACAAATTTGAAAGTTGAGATCAAAAGAAATTATTTCCGTAAGGATTCAATGGAAGCAATATCCAGTTGAGAAGGCTATGTGGGAGCACGAGTCGGACATGTGGATCAGATATCCCCATTTGTTTTTAATGTTCAATTGCTTTTATTTCTTTTACCGTTCGAGGACGAACGTTTGTTTTAGTGGTAGATGATGTAACGACCCGCTAGGTTGTTTTGAGGATAAAGATCTTACATATGTTCTTTGGATAGATGAGTTGACTAGACTAATCATGGATGAGGCCCATAGTTTGAGGTATTATATTCATCTGAGATTTATTAAGATTTATCGTTTATCATCAAGTGAAGTATTTGTCAACGCCCAAGCAGGTTCGTGCAATGACTCGAAATAAAAAATATATTTTATATTCCTTTAAGCTATAATTTATTGTTACCTATATATCAAGTCTCAAAGGATATTAAATACACTATGGACTTGGCCCATTAACCACCAATTAAATTACTTAGTTAAAAGATTATCCATCGATTAAATAACTTTAGTTAAATGAAAGTTCAAAAGCCTATTTAATATTTACGGGAAGAGTCTTTTATGATAGAAATAGGTCTAGTGGTCAAAACAACCTAGAGGATCGTTATATCATCTACCACTAAAACAAACAGTGGTACAAGAGATTTTTGGTTTGTAAGTATACAGAGAGATTTTGTTATATAATTAACTTATGTAACAAGATCTCTTTCTATACTTACAAACAAAAAAAAGTAACACCCAATGTAACCTACACATTTTCAAGAGTCAATCTTGGATTCGCCATAGCAATACTTTGAAATAACTCACTTATTTTGAAATGAAATGGCTACATAAACAACTCCCTTAAACTTTGAACAGTTCTCTTATTTTGAACTATGAAAAAAATATCAACAATTCACTTATTTTGAAATGAAAGTTTTATAAATTTACATTAATCAAATCAATAAATTTCAAACCACCAATACCTAAAGAAAGAGGTCGTAAAATGGAATCATGCGCCCGCGAAGTAGGGGTTAAAAGTCAAATTCCTACAAAAATATTCGCAAAAATAGGTCAGTGAGGCAGCCAACCCAATAAAACCAATATATATAGCAGTGTTGCCTTCGCCGTTTCAACTCCTTTCACCCCTCTTTCTCATCATCATCTCCTCGTTCTTCTCCTCTCCATCACTACTTTCGAGGCGAGTTGAACGAAGGTATAATCTCTCTTTCTCTAACGGCTACATATAGATCGTTTAGTTTTATTTTTTTTCAGATTTTCGATCTCCGTTTTGCTTATGTATATGTGTTCATTTTACTGTTTTTTTTTGCTGTTTTCTGATTAGATCTGTAAAATATAGTGATTGTTCTGTTTTGTAACCTTAGTGCGGTTCATTTCTTAGTAGTTTTGAAGGTGTTATGGAGATCTGTTTTTTTTTTTTTTTTGCTAGAAATGTGATTTAGTATAATGGATCTGATCTTATTTGTGATTTTCAATGCCTTTTTAGTTATGGATGAATGTTTTGACTGTTGAGTCCGCAGATCTGATCTATGAGTTATAGAATTGCTATGTTCATTCATTTTGCTGCTCCATAGACAACGTATAGTGATTTTTAGTAGATTTTTACTGAACGTTTTGTAGAATTGCTGGTTGTAGTACTTTATATAGTCCATCCTCAGTTTATGTGATTGCGGTTGACTAGGGTTTACTCGTCACCGAGTTTAAGAAAGAATAATTTTTTAAATGTGTGATCTAAAACAAGCAATGTATATGTTTTTGTGGCTATAAATAATCTAATTGGTAGTATAAGTATTAAATTGCTTTTTATTATAAGAAATGTGGCAGTCTATGAAGGAAGTACTATCGACTTAAACTTGGGTCAGAGGGAGACTAATTTTATTGTTTAAATTTATTAATGAATTACGAGTTGATTCATGTTCGAATTTAGCATTGAGGTTGAATCAGGGGAATCTTACTATCTATATATATTAGGTTTGTCTTATGTTATATAATTATAGGACTCAATTAGTGCAAGCATGCTATGCATACTGTTAGTACTTTGTGCACAAGATATTAAACATTATTCTGAAATTGATATGGCGGTCTGTTTGTAAATCTAAATCAGCTAATGAAATTGGAATTGATGCAATTCAAGATTTGTAAATCTAATTCTTGTTTATTATTTGAATTCGTGCTAATTGTGAAATATATTCTTTTTGTGTGAAGTTGTTTGGTTGAGCTTTTAATGCACATTTTCCAGCATAAAATATTTTGAGATTTGACTTGAACAAGATTTATCATTAGACTTTAAACATTAAATTTTGAGTTAAAGTTTTACCTACTTTAATTGCTAAGTAGAGATCATTAAAGTGGTAGCTGTAGACACTTCTAGGCAGCAAAGGAATTGCCATTTCAAATGGTGGGTAAATGTGAGAAACTATGTTCAGTAATGTTTTTAAGTTTGTGTTGGGGTATGTATATATTGTGATTAGATAGATGGTCTTAATTGTTTAGCGTGCTGATCAGCAGATGAATGATGAGAACTCCTAGTGTTTATGGCAGCAATTTTTTTGTACTTTGCTGGATTTATGGACTTATTTTGTCAATGTTGAGCTTAAGCATAGAGATCTGATTCATGTTCAATCTGTGCAGGACTTTTTTAAACGTTGCCATGGCAGATATGAACCAGCATCCAACTGTTTTCCAGAAGGCAGCTAACCAGCTGCACTTGCGCTCTAGTCTATCCCAAGATGTCCATGCTCGCTATGGGGGCTTTCAGCCTGCTATTTACCAGAGGCATTTTGCTTATGGCAACTACTCCAATTCTGGACTGCAGAGAGGCCAAGCCACTCAGGATCTATCATTGATCACCTCAAATGCCTCACCTGTGTTTGTGCAGGCTCCTCAAGAGAAAGGATTTGCAGCTTTTGCCACTGACTTTCTCATGGGTGGAGTTTCTGCTGCTGTATCAAAGACCGCTGCTGCCCCTATTGAGCGTGTGAAACTATTGATCCAAAATCAAGATGAGATGCTCAAGGCTGGTAGGCTCTCAGAACCATACAAGGGAATTGGCGAATGTTTTCGGAGGACAATTAAGGAAGAAGGTTTTGGGTCTTTATGGAGAGGAAACACTGCTAATGTTATCCGTTATTTCCCCACTCAGGTTTACCATTTGTCTTCATTTTGAGGGCTGTAATTTATGCATCAAAGATACATGCACATTTATTGCTCTGTTGTTTGCTTAAGTCGAGCATTGACTGACTGATGCTCTGTTCCACAGGCCCTGAACTTTGCATTCAAGGACTACTTCAAGAGACTCTTCAACTTCAAGAAGGACCGTGATGGCTACTGGAAGTGGTTTGCTGGCAACCTTGCCTCAGGTGGTGCTGCTGGTGCTTCTTCTTTGTTCTTTGTCTACTCCTTGGACTATGCTCGTACCCGTCTTGCTAATGACGCCAAGGCTTCAAAGAAGGGAGGTGAGAGGCAGTTCAATGGTTTGGTTGATGTCTACAAGAAGACACTTAAATCTGATGGAATTGCTGGTCTATACCGTGGATTCAACATTTCATGTGTTGGTATCATTGTTTACCGTGGTTTGTACTTTGGAATGTACGACTCCTTGAAGCCTGTCCTCTTGACAGGAAACCTGCAGGTTAGTGTTTTTATAATGTTGGCTTTGCTCTGCTTGTTCATATCTTTATACTATTTCTGAATATTGTTGTCTGCTGTGTCAAACCAAAATTTACCATTTTGTTGGCTGTATATATGCATGAATGTTTTCATGTTGGAGAAGACGATGTTTAGAACTTGTTGTGGGAGAGTGATAAGAATTCAGTATTTTTCTTTATAGATTGTCAATTTCAGCTGAATTTTTCTCTTCCTTGAGTTGTTTGCTAGAAAGTGGATAATTGTAATTGATCGAGTTTCTTTTGTGAGGTCAATATGGATAAATAAATGTTTTAGTTTAAAAAACTGTAGTGTCTGACCCTTGTTATGGTGCTGTATACAGGATAGTTTCTTTGCTAGCTTTGGACTTGGTTGGCTCATCACCAATGGTGCTGGTCTTGCTTCTTACCCAATTGATACAGTAAGAAGAAGAATGATGATGACATCTGGTGAGGCGGTTAAGTACAAGAGCTCGCTCGATGCATTCTCCCAGATTGTTAAGAATGAGGGTCCCAAATCTCTGTTCAAGGGTGCTGGTGCTAACATCCTCCGAGCTGTTGCCGGTGCTGGTGTGTTGGCCGGATATGACAAGCTTCAGGTTCTTGTTTTGGGAAAGAAATATGGATCTGGCGGTGCCTAAGTCAGCCTCATAACATCCTTTTAGAATTAGATGGTGATGAAAATCTTTTTGGTGTTACATTTGAGTATTCAGTTGGGGAGACAATTATCATTTTTCCTTTTGCCTTTTTGTAATAATTCAAAATCTTATTAGAGTGGGTTAAAGCTTAAAAACCCCACACTCGTTTCCCTTGTTGAAGGGTTATTACTGTTTTGTTTGGGCGGACCTGATTTCAATTGCCAGAGCTTACAGATTCTGAATGAATCTTTTGATAGAATCAAATGCGGATCAGTTTGGGACTAATGTTGTTTAAAGTGTGGTATACAATATTTTGCCCTTGCCATCTTGTTTTCATACGTCTGTTGGTGTACAATTTTATATGCTTGACTTGTGTCTATACATAATTATGCTACGCAGGAAGACACTTGAGCGTACAAAACCAGAATCCGCAGCCATCAATTATATCTCTGTTCTGATTGGTTGAAATGGCAGTGTGATTTTAACAGTACACATGACTCCACGAGTCATTGAGGGTTGGATATTTGATCAACTTGGCTACTTTTGATCCCCTATTTTCTTAGTACTTGCTGCATCTATTGTCTCTGTTAATGGATGTGAACCGTAGGAGACAAGGTTCCTTCTAGGAGAAATATTATCTAGTTACTCTCTTCATTTCATTTTATGTGATTTATGGCCTGTTTGGATTAGCTTTTGGCTTATGACTTGTATGCCAAAAGCCATAAGTTAGGATTTCTAACTTACCTAACTTATGACTTTTGGCTTATTTTTGTTATTTTGATTTAAAAATAAGTGCTTATAAGCACTTTTTAACTTTACCCAAACACTTCAAAACTGCTTAAAAACTATTTTGGCTTAAAAGCATCTAAAATAAGCCAATCCAAATGGGCACTAAGTTTGAGTTGATTTGGAGTTTAAGAGTGACTTTTGCATTCTATGATACTCTCTCTATTCACTTTAAATTGTCATGTTTTTCTTTTTTAGAGTGAAACTATAAAAACTTTGATTAATATTCTACGATGTATTTTTTCATATTTTTGATATGCAAAAAATTGTAATTTATAATATAAATTATGGTATAAATGTTTCTATGACTATAGATTAAGTATTAAAACTAAAGCAAAATAAGATGAGAACTATAAAAGATGAAAGCAATAGAAATAGGGAGACAAGAGATAGGAGCTTTTCTTATTCTTCCAAGTATTTAAATGTATCAACAAATCTTCAAATGTATACAATATGAACCTCATGTCTCTATTTATAGTGTAAGAGACGTATAAAATGTTAGTCATAAACATGACATTAAACATGAATATAATGGAGGATGTTATGGAGGTGGAATATTACAAGAATAATGATCATAAAGTTGGAGGTTATTTTCATAATGGAGGAAAGTAATGTAGATAATTGGTGAGAGTAACTTCTTGGTGTAGTAGACATCCACACTGTATTATTTTATAACAATATCGAGTATATGAATAGCTTATTGGGAATTGTTCACGTTCCAAAGACCCAATCAATTGTGAGATAAAATAGAAAGAAAATTAATTAATTCTATTATGATTTAGTAAGTGATCAAGTAATATGAAATAACTATTTTATGGGATGGAGGGAGTACTAAATAAAGAGATGTGTTATTCTTTTGAAATTGATTAAAAAAAAGCAAGTCATATAAATTGGGTTAAAGAGTACAATTTGTGATTGAATAAGCAGTGGTTCATCTCTTTGGTACACAACCCATATACGATTTTTTTCTAAGAAAATTATTTAGAAACAACATAATATGCTCAAAACATTGTGTAATTCTCAGTTTCTAAATAAGAATCCATAAAACACAAAAAATCTGAATATTGTTCACTACAGTAAAGTTGCATTTTCTAATGAAAAGTCACTCTTGGTTATGGGTGATTAAAACAAACGAAGTATTTCTGATTGAACTAGTGAAGATGTCATGAATTTTTTTCTTATAAATATAAAAAATAAATATAAAGAAAATTATTATAGATAAATAAAGGAAATGTGTATAAATTAGTGCCTACATATGGTTTAAAACATTTATTTCTGTCAAAAGGAAATGAGATTTTACAATCTAAATGCACAAAATATAAAACTAATATGCTATTAAGTAATAACCATAAAATGGAAGAGAGCCTATATGAAAGGAGAGCTTAAAAATAAATAATTACGTGAAGAAGAAATTACAACTTCATCTCTTCCTGCAGTGGTGATAGCATACTGCAAATGGAAGAGCCCATACTAGAATGACTCTCTTGCATCATCACCTTCACCGATTCAAAGAGGTGTTGAACTGAGAATCGAGCATGGTAACAGGGCACAGAGGCATAGAGTAGGAACAATAATGTAACAAATTAAGTTTTGTATTGATGATCAAAGGAACTTACAAACAGGTTGTTCATGTAATCAAACAACAAACAGAAAATAGAAAAGGGAGTTATTAAATAGCTAATGAAAAGAAAATGACATAA
Source organism: Solanum acaule (assembly GCA_036250505.1). NCBI lineage: Eukaryota > Viridiplantae > Streptophyta > Magnoliopsida > Solanales > Solanaceae > Solanum > Solanum acaule. The sequence continues at coordinate 16,289 of JAJOOR010011621.1, read as the reverse complement.
CTCTTAGCATAAGCCCTATGATTGTTTTCCTCTTCTATATAGGCATCTTCCGTAATTTGACAGTTCCCCATTCGTAACAGCATTAATCACCTTTGTCCACTGAGCACAAAGACATGTCACAACACAGCAGTGAAGAGACAAACACCATGTCACCAAAAGATAACATCACTAACGTTCTGCAGTGAAGATGAGCCATAACAAAACTTACGGAAATTTCATGTGGCAGCTTTTGAGGTAACCTGTAATCTCATAGTAGTCCTTCCCAACAACCTTAGTGAATGCATCCCATCCCTCAAATCTGAATCAGTAGTTATCAAAATCCATTCGTTGTCTTCATCTCGATACTTGATTGAAAACCTTTGAAGTGATATGTTAAGCCTCTTTTCCACTTCCCCCTCCAATTCTACCCTCGTTGATGAAAGGGAGAGTTGAAACTTGATGATATCACCTCTATATGTAACCTTTAAAGTCATCACACTATCACGAGATACTCCAGTTGCAGGAGATCTCTTGTTACCCAAATAATCTTCGCCTTCTAGGGAAAGAGCAGGACATTGTTGATCGACCACATATGGTTCAGCACCTTGAAAAGATACGCCTTGGCTAACATGGACATTAACCTTTCTAGTCTTATGATGTGGCCATCTAGCAATTTCATTTTCTCTACATATTCGTTTCAGTGTTGCTCGACTAACTGCAATAAAAGAAGTCCACAAAAGGGATTTCAGTGAACCTATGCATAAATCATTTCAGATGCACTAAAGTTAGTGAACTTACCATGTAGATCTTTGGCAGCATCTTCAAGAGTCATGCCATAATGCTGCTCCAGAATCTTGCGAGTAATCCCATGATCTTTTTCTATCCTTTGTATTGCGTTTTTCTTATGCGAATGAACTATCTCGTTGTTAGTTGTTGCATTTCCTGCAGAATTAGTTTCTAAATTTGGTTGCTCAAAGTGTGAATCAAGTTGCATTATTTCAGTTGTATCCTCAATGTGGTCATCATGTGCTACATCCACATTAACGGTTCCTCTGTTTGTCACAGCTTCCTCTATTGGATGAGGCAGTGACGGATCAACTTCCACTGTCCCTTCACAGTTGAGTGAGTCACGCTTGTCTGATGAACAAGAAGGAACTAGTAGTGCAGCAGCAACATTATTCTCCTTCTGTAAATTTGACTGTTGACAGAAAGAATCAATTTCTGTTGTTTCTCCTCCATCCTGAAGTGATTGAACACTCGGCAGAGTTTGGCCAATTTCAAAGGAGTCAAGTTCATCACTCGGGGAAACTTTAACAACTTCAACGAGCATCCTCTGTCCTAGTTCATTTCCAGAAGCAACTATGAAACCTGGAAGTCGTTCTTTCATTGTGGTTAAAAGCATGTTTAAGAAAGTCTTTGCATCTCTAACAGCCATTTCGTTGCTTGGCAGAAAGTACTCAACTACGCAAATAAAATTGTTGGCGCATTTACTTTGCAAACAAATTGCAAAACTCTGAGTGAATCTAGCTTTTTGTGCACTAGGCACCAAAGGGTACTCTTTGATGCTTAATAGAGTAACATCTTTGCAAAAGCATGAACCTTGGGATGCAAATGCCCTCCCAACCAATGCCTTGCCACTCTCAATATGAGAGACCTTAGAAGAATATCCAAACACAGGATACATTGGTTTCGGATGTTTATATATGGAGGCAGCAGCACGATACAAGACTTTTAAAGAGCTAGATCGAGAAAAAGGAATCCAAATTTGAGCAAAGGGTAAACTATGTATTTCAAGGATCTCCTCTAACCCCTCCTCTATATCGAAAAGTCTTTCATTAGCCATTACCTATAAAAATGATAAGTTATGAAATTAGTGGACTGATCTCTTTTTTTTTTTTTTTTTACTTTTATTTATTTTGTTTAGTTTCGCCAAAATAAAAAAAGGCAGCAACAACTTACACTTGAAAGTCCAAACTCTATGTCCAATGAGTTAGTAAAGTACAACCCAACTGATTCGAAAGTCAAGTCCTATGATAGAAAATTAAACAAGGATTATGGAATTGTTCAAACGGAATATAAACAAAAGTGTCGTTGAGCAAATACCTCAATAAGGCTGAGAAGATCGAGAAATGGTCGTGTAGATACAATCTCGAATACACCAACGCACTGGTGATCATGGAGGTTGGAAACTGGAAATGCATAATAAGAATGAATTTCCAAGGGAATTGCAGTTTGAAGCAGTGGAAACTCTGCAGAGGAGTAGCTTGAGACGTCGGGGTTATATTCTGGCAAGCATCTTGAGAAAACTCGTCCAGGGGGACCAAATGGAATTTCGTTGTCAATGGTCAAAGAATCTAGACAGAGCTTCCTGTATGAAGAGAGCCTCTTATCAATTCCGTTATAGAAAGCAAATGGTTGATCCGCAGTGGACAGGAAAGTAGATCCATTGATCTTGATGGGTGCCCAGAATTGAGCCAGACAAATATTTTCAGTCCAAATGATTTTATCCATAACAAATAGGATCCTCCATTTCTCAGCTGGAAAGATGGGAACAACAGCTGTATCAAAAAGATGATAAGATTAGTGCTAAACAAAAATTGGAAAATATTCACAACAGACTCACTCACAATTGATGGACTTAATAATGGATTGCTGGTAGTCCAACTCGTCGTTCTGTTTTGTGCTCCAAAATACCCAGGAATCGTCAATGGATTGAGACCACTTCAATTTACAAGGCATTAGGTCACATACATCTGAAGGTTGCTCAAGAAGATGCTCCATACTATACAATACAATTTCACTGCCTTTGCCCCGTCGCTCTGCTACTTATATAAGCAAAGTTGTGGATCAACTGTCCAAAAGTCGTTAGTACCAAGCACACCCTTACACCCGCTTAATTTATAAGGAAACGGTGCAAATGGATCAAGAAGCTCAAGAGGTTCAACAAGCTCCACGTTGTACCCAATGTGGAAAAGCAAAAAATCGTACTATTTGTTTTTTTTTTTTTTGAATTTACCGAAAAGAGCAAATGTTGTGGTGATCAATAATTCATATTTTGATTCTGGAAGAGCATTTTCCACGACCCACATTTAATGTATTTTAATTTAAATATTTTTAAAATGGATCAATAATTCATTTGTTCATATTAATTTATTTTAATTTGATCAATTTCAAATTAACATGATCTATTTTTAAATTTAGATCATTCGTTCATTGGACACCTCTAATAAAATAAAAAATTTAGTGTATAGACAAATCCAAGTGGATTAAAAAGCTCAAGTGATTCAAATAGATTCCGCGTTTTTTTCGTGGAAATTGCCAAAGGGAAAAAAAAAGTCAAAGTTGTGATTTTTTTATTTGTTGAAGCTTTTAAGTATGTGGACTGCATGTGAATCCTTAATCAATATTAAAAGAAAATTAAAATTTGTATAAATAATATTTAAAAAATCATATCCTAGTTGAACAAAAATTACCAAAAAAGTTCCTATAATGTGATAAATATAAATAATCTATCTATTTATATCTATATTATTTTATACAATATTATAAGCATGTAGGTCCTTACAAATGTTAATTGAACCGTTTGTCTTTTATTAAAGGAAAAAGACTCAAATATGTCATCGAACTTTCCAAAAATGCTTATTTACGTCATTCGTTAAAAATTTGACTCATCTATACCATTTGTTATAACTGAGCGTTGAATGTATATGAAACTAGAAGATTTAAGGAAAAGCTTGAATCTCCATTAAAGCTTCACAGAGAAACTATACAGTGAAATGAATACAATGAAGAGCACTCTAAAACTAACTCTACAACTCATCTATATCATACCTTAAATACATCTGACTACTAACCAACTTACATAAATGAAAATATCTTCTAACAGAATTCATCCATAACTGACTAACAGAATCCTTAACTAACTTGACAGCTGGACTAATTAATAGTGAACTAACAATGACTTAACATTTACATTTAGCTCTTTGCAATTCCCTTGTTGTATTCTCCTATAGCCCCCTTCAAGCTGGGTGATATGAAGATGCTCTTCATTCCCAGCTTGGACATGAGATGTGAATGCTGATATTTACCCAACCCTTTAGTAAAAATGTCAGCAGGCTGTTCAGAAGAACATACGTAGTGTATGATCACAAATCCTTTCATAGCCTTTTCCCTAATAAAATGACAATCAATGTCAATGTGTTTTGTTCTTTCATGAAACACTGGATTAACAACAATTTGAATGGCTGCTTTGCTATCACAGTGAATAGGAACATGTAGGCTCAAGGGCATGTCTAGTGTCTCAAACAAGCCAATAATCCAGGTGATTTCTGCAACAGTTGATGCAAGAATCCTATACTCTGCCTCAGCTGAACTCATAGAAATAGTGGACTGTTTCTTGGACTTCCAAGAGATTGGTGAATTCCCATACTGCACTAGGTAACTAGTGATGGACTTCCTGGTGTTAACACAAGACCCCCAGTCTGCATCACAATAAGTCTGCAATGATCCTGTGGATGTTGATGATAGCAACACTCCATTGCCTGGAGATTTCTTGACATACTTCACTATTCTAATGGCAACATTCATGTGGGAAGTCTTTGGAGCCTGCATAAATTGACTCAAGTTTTGAACTGCATATGATATATCTGGTCTTGTGAGAGTGAGATATAATAATCTTCCAATCAATCTTTGATATTCACTGACATCTAATAACAAAGGATCAGAATCACTCCCAACTAAGTCATCAAATTCAGTAGTAGTAAGCTTCAGGTTCTACTCAATTGGTGTGTCCACAGGCTTAGAGCCTCCTAATCCCAAATCTGAAATTAACTCTAAAACATACTTTCTTTGATGCATCAGAATTCCTTCTGAGTTTCTGGCTAATTCAATCCCAAGAAAAAATCTCAAGCTCCCCAAATCTTTAATCTTGAAGTTATCCTTCAAGATTCGTTTTGCCTCTTCTATCAATTGTGGACTACTTCCTGTCACAAGAAGATCATCCACATATATGAGTATCACAACTATCCCAGCATGAGTCTTCTTAGTCATAAGAGAATAATCAAGATGACTTTGTTGAAACCCTGCTACTAACAAGACATTAGTCAACTTAACATTCCATTGTCTAGAGGCTTGCTTCAGTCCATACAGTGACTTAATCAATTTACACATTTGAATTTCTTCTCCATTATCCTAGTGGAAACCTTGGGGCAATTGCATATAGACTTCTTCAGCTAAATCTCCTTGCAAGAATGCATTATAAACATCCATTTGTTGAATATCCCAACTTTTTACTGCTGCAATGGATAAGACTGTCCTTACTGTGTCCATTTTGACAACTGAGGAAAATGTTTCTTGATAGTCCAAACCTTCCTTTTGGTTGTTGCCCTTAGCTACCAACCTAGCCTTAAACCTCTCAACTTGTCCATCAGCTTTGTATTTTATCGTATATACCCATTTGCATCCAATAGCCTTATTCCCATAGGCCAGTGGAACCAGTTCCCATGTCTTGTTGTCCTCCAATGCTTTGATCTCATCCTTCATAGCTTGAACCCATCTATCATCTAGCATAGCATGTTGATAAGTGCTAGGTTCTACTTTAACTGAGGAACTGGCAATACAACACTGATATGGCCTTGACAAATGGCCATAGTTAACACTGTCAGAGATAGAATAGAGACAATTGGTGTGCTTAGTTCTTCCTGATATCACAAAATATTTCTGCCATAAAGGATCTTTACTTGACCTTGTTGATCTTCTCTGTTCCTTCTTAGTGGACTGATTTATTACATTTTCTTCAGCTGCAGGTATTGTGTGTTTTATGGCAATATCTGGCACAACAGCTGCACCATCTTCTACTATTGCTGGTTGAGGAGTTTGAACATCTTATGTGGACCAAGTATCAGCCTCTGTATTGGGTACTATAGGATCAACAATCATCTTCCTATTTTCTGTGATCTTCAACACACTTGTTGAGTGAAAAGGAAAGATGTTCTCAGCAAATATGACATCTCTGCTGATGAAGAAAACATGGTGCTGTAGATCATATAGCTTGTACCATTTTTGTGTATCTCCATATCCTACCAACACTGATTTGGTTGCTCTTGGACCAAATTTGTCAGTTTTGTGTGTTATAGTAGCATGACATAAACATCATATAACTCTCATATAGGATATATCAGGTGGCTTTCCAAACATTATTTCAAAAGCAGAAACATTATGTAATATTGGCAATGGTACCCTATTTATGATATGTACAGCAGCTAGTATACATTCTCCCCAAAATCTGATTGCTCTAGACGTTTCTAAGATGTGTCTATGCTTTTTTTCCACCACACCATTTTGTTGAGGTGTGTGTGGACAAGAACTTTGATGAACTATGCCATGATTCTTAAACAACTCATTACATTGAGAGTTAAAGAATTCTCCTCCATTATCTGATCTGAAGCACTTAACCTGCACACCAAACTGTGTTCTAACCATCACAAGAAACTGCTTCAATATAGTGGAAACATCATATTTGAGATGCAATAGAAAAACCCAAGTCCATCTGGAATGATCATCAACAAGTGTAAGAAAAAACTTCATGTTATTATGTGTTGCAGCCTTATATGGTCCCCATACATCTAGATGAATCAAATCAAAACATCTAACACTTCTATTATTGCTAGCTATAAAAGGAAGTCTTATTTGTCTTGCTAATGGACATACATCACAGTTGTCTAGTGTCAAATTTGCATTACTGTTCTTGAACATGCCTATTTTTCTAATTACATTCATAGGAACATGCCCCAATCTCTTATGCCAAACACCACCATCTTCACATCATTTTGCTGCTATCAGAAACTTTCTTCCTGCCATTTGTTGTTATTTCTGTGCCTTCAGCAAGTACAGCCCATCCTTCTCCTTACCAATCTCCTTCACTCTCCCAATGAAGAGATCCTGAAGGATGAAGAAGTCAGGGAAAAACAAAGCACAACAATTCAATTCTTTTGTGAGCTTAGAGATTGACAAAAGATTGAATTTAAAAGTTGGTACACACAGAACATCCTGAATAACATCACCTCTTGTTAGCTTAGAGTTTCCTGACTGTGTAATGGTTGTTGAGTCTCTTGTTGCTAGCTGAACTTTCCCTGGATTACTCACTGTTAATCCATGATTTAATAAGTTTGTAGTTCCAACCATGTGGTCAGATGCTTCACTATCTACTATCCACTCCAAATAATTACTTTCGGCAACATTACATAAGGAGGTACCTGTAAACATACCTGCCATGTGTGCACTAGATTCAGTGATTTGGGACTTGTTCAGCATTTGTAAGATCTGAGTATACTGATTTGGTGTGAAATGAGGAACACACTCATTCCCTATATTTGTTCCAAACTGCGAATGTTAGTTGTATTGCTCATCCCCAGATCTCTGAGATCCTCGCAATCCATTGGATGCTTGTACCATGTTAACTCTCTTCTTTCCTTTCCAATCCAGAAGATAGCCAATCAACTGAAAGCAGATATCCTTAGTGTGACCTTGCATGTTGCAGTGAGTGCAATGTTTTAGCTTGTTGCAGTCTTCCCTAGTGCACCCTTTCATATCACAATAAGAACAACCTCCTTTTTGCTGCTTCTGAGAATTTCCATATCATTTACTTCCTCTGCCTCTAGATCCTGAACCTCCAAATCCTGAGCCACCATGTTTATTTATTAGCAATGCAGTGTGATCAGTATCATCACTTCCTCCATGAATTTCTCCACCAAGGCTTTCTGACTCTCATCTTGCACAATCATAGCATAACATTGATTAACACTTGGTGTAGGATTCATAATGAGGATTTGACTGCATGCTTGGCTATAACTGTCATTCAATCCCATAAGGAATTGTAGCAATTTCTGTCTAATCATGCTATCAGTATAATCCTTAGATTTAACACATTCACAGGATGGAAGAGGTACAATTGAATCAAATTCATCCCATAGATCCTTTAAGCGAGAGTAGTACACAGAAACAGGGGAAATTCCTTGAGTATGAGAAACTATAGCTTTATGCAGATGAAAAATTCTAGACATATTGACCTTGTCAAATCGTTCTTGTAAATCAGACCATACTAGTGCTGCATTAGATCGAAAAAGGATGCCACTAACCAGCTCCTTGGTCACATTCGTCATTATCCAGGAGATCACCATCGCATTACACCTATCCCACTATTTCTTATCCACATCGTCAATGAAGTCGTCTCGCTTAATGCTACCATCAATGAACCCCAAATTATTCTTTGTGAGGAGATTAAGTTGTATTGCACGACTCCAAAGAGTGTAATTCTCCATTCCGACGTGCTGAATCCCAATTTAGACAGCTCCTGGTACATCGGAAGAGGTAAGATACAGAGGATGGTCATGTTCGATCTTTTTCACCATTTCGTTCAATCAGAAAACTGGAAATTGAATCTGTAAACACTTGTTGCGCCTCAAGATCGTCTACGTTGCTCTGATACCATGTTAAAACTGAGCATTGAATGTATATGAAACTAGAAGATTTAAGGAAAAGCTTGAATCTCCATTAAAGCTTCACAGAGAAACTATACAATGAAATGAATACAATGAAGAGCACTTTAAAACTAACTCTACAACTCATCTATATCATACCTTATATACATTTGACTACTAACCAACTTACATAAATGAAAATATCTTCTAACAAAATTCATCCATAACTGACTAACAAAATCCTTAACTAACTTGACAGCTGGACTAATTAACAGTGAACTAATAGTGACTTAACATTTACATTCAGCTCTTTGCAATTCCCTTGTTGTATTCTCCAATACCATAGTTGTTAAAGAAAAGGCTTATCCAGACCAATTTTTTTAACTCCGATTTTACTAAATCACATTTTACACCCCAAAGGTTTAACACTTTTCAATTAAAGTTTTTGGATCAAATGTACTCTTTTTGCTTGTCCTTTCTTAAAAACTCCAAGAATCTTCTTAAAGATGAGCATTTCGATTTCCTACTTTTGTAGTTCAATTCCTAGTCCTTAAATAAGGTATTTGTGCCCTTAGGCGATGGTTTGAATTCATCCTTATCATGATCCAAAGGTCAGGTGTGATAACACCTGTCTTATCCCACCAATACAGGTCAACTTAAACAACCCTTGGCAAGGGCAATAACATAAGTAAGAAAGAAATCAAGAACTAAACATAACATAATAATGCAAAACTCTTAATATAACACAACTCCCCCCCCCGAAAACCTAGTGTCACGTGTACAAGCCTCTAAATAATACAACAGATTCAAAAGAAGTACAAGTATACAATAATGAGATAGTCAAAAGACATCATCAAGAGTATGTGATAATTGTTGAGATGATCATGAACTCCAAAGGCAAGTCTTGAATGAAGATGCGAGAGGATGATCAAGATGATCCAGACTCGTAACCTACACAAGTGTGGAAAGCAAGGGAGTAAGTACCAAACAATAACTGTACTCAACAAGCATTCCTAGCTAACCCTAAGTAAAGTGATATAGAACACAAGCACCCCGTCACACCTTCTGAACCTCCTCAAACTACAATCTCCATAGAATTTAGAACCAACTCATCCTAACAGTTTCACAAGTAATAAAGCAACACGTTACATGTAATACACTGTTATTAACATATCAGAGTCTCCATAATATCACCACAACCTGTCAGATCTAGATAGCCACGAAAACATAACAACTCACTCATAAAAGAAAATAATGACAATGAGGTGTGAATACAATGCAATGAAATGTCATATAGAATGAAGCATGTCTGTTCTGTTGATACACATTCGCTGGCTAGTATCCTGTTGCTCCCCAATATACACGCAAGTGTACGTGGTCGCGCAAGTAATATAGATTCTTTAAGAAACGAGTTATCGTTCCCAATGGACTTATGATCAATTTATATTTAACACTTAATTCTACAAATAAAAGTAAAAGTAACATTTTCAAGAGTTGATGATTGATTGTTAACTACTACTAATTATGCACTAATTGAAAGTACTAATCGTGAACGAGTTTAATATGATGTTTCAAGCAAGTTAAAAGAAATTACAGGGCTGCAGCATATACTGAATATCATGTATCATATTATTGGCTTAGAACTAACTTCAGTTGTCAAGCTACTGGTTTATAGGATTGATGATATGATCCGGGTTATACGCCTCTCGTCGCCTACCCTAGTTAGCTATCTAACTACATCGTTGAGCGGGGATAAATAGACTAACTAGCGAGCATTTATATTTCATCATATTTCATAACCAAGCAAGGTGTTCGTCTGGGCGTCACTCCTGAACACTAATCACCTCAATTTAATGGGTGGACCGAGCTCTCTATATCTCTTATCTATCTAATCTCTCATCTCCCGATTTTAAGATTAGACAATAAATTTATCTTATGGTGCGCAAGCATAAAATACTAAAACAATAATATAGAAGTAACTTATAATGACAACCAAGAACTAATTCAACAAGCTTTTAATAGTCAACAATCCATTCATAGCTACAGCCCCAGAACTAGGGCGTTTAGCCACTCATGCTATTAGAAAACAAGAAAATACAATAGTTCATCCGGAAAATAGAAGAGATAAAGGATTAAAACCTATTACAATCTTGAATTCTTGCTCTTGCCCACTAAATCAAAACGTCCACACTCATTATGTAGCCCTAAGGATCTATTTATAATTGTAGAAAAAGTTGGAAACACATCCTACTAAAATTAGGAATCCTAATTAATGTTTAAAACTTGGAAAAGTTGGCAAATGAGGGACGTGTCGCGCCTCTCAGCGCGCCTTGAACTTGACTCTGACATCTCCTCCTTGGCGCGTCGCACCTCTCAGCACGCCACACAATCCTCTCTGACGTACCACTAGTGGCGCGCCGCGCCAACCACTGATGGTATTTGCCTTGGCCATTCTCTTGCACATCTTTGCTTCTTCTTTCTTCGTTCCAACTCCAATTCCTTCGAATGCTCCTGAAACAACTAATCATGTATGTTAGTGCACAATCATTACAAGTTATACCAAAAATCTAGTTAGTAACTAAAGAACATTCTTCAATCTAATCAATTTATGGGCCAATATTGACAACTTAGGCATATAAATATGCCTAAGATCACCACCCCACACTTAGACGTTTGTTTGTCCTCAAACAATCTCTAGACTATCAATTCTTTTGCACAACCCTTGGACTTATCAACCCACCTTAAAATTAACCAAACATTTTTAATCATGATCTTATAGTTCATGGATGCAACAATTCACAACATGTACACTAAGTACAACACATGCTCAAAGAATGACCCTTTTTCTTATTTTTCTGGGCAAATGCAAACTCATACAAACACATTAATTATATAATCTTACATATGCCATGAATGCCCTCACTTGTTCTTGTTTAGTAAAGCCTTTCACTCAAGCAATTTGCAATATCAACAAGGCCTATTTTTCAAACAATCAACTCACCCTCACAAAAGAAGTTCTTACTTTTCTCAACATACCATAAGCTTGCCAATAGTGTATTATTACTTTCGCCTGGTATTTCTCAAGGAATTAAGAGGACTTTCATTTGGTTGTAATGTCGGCTTAAGGTAAGGGAAAGAACATTTGGGAACCATTTTAGTGACTACACCTCCCTAATGCACATGTTATTACTTAGTCACAATCTCCATCATAACTTTTATTTCCTCCTTGTATACACTTCATGACTATATACCCCCTTTGTTGCTCCATATTTGCCCTTTATTTCTTTTTCATCTTTTTTTTTTCATGCCTTTGCACTAGCCATCCAAACTCTAAATGTTAACATCCGAGTAGGGTACACATTATCCTTTGATAGAATCAGGGCCAATGTTTCGAGCATAGTTCTAAATTAGCCACCCTCAATTTTAGTCAAGGTGCACATTGTCACTAAGGACCAGGGCCAAAATATAATTTTCTTTTCCACACAATGTAACATTTCACCCTTAGCTATATCAACCAACAATTTTCAACCCTTATTCTTTAACATAGTGCATTAAGGATTTTCCTAGGATAAAAAAGGCTTCGTATCAACAAACGGGTTTCGGCTTATCATGTGGTTTATCAATAAACAAGGCTAACGGCTCAATGGGGCTTCACTAGGGATAAGTTCAATGGTCAGCATACAAGTAAAGTTAAGAATTGGCTATTTCAAAGAAACACCTCAATCACATTCCCTAAGTCATACAAGCTACTAATTCAACAGACACAAGGTAAGTTCTAGATATCAAGTTAAGCGAGAACCAATCAACACTCACCACACATGGCATCATGACACATATGAAGATATATCAACTAACATGCTTATTCAACTTCCATTACGGTATCACTACACAATTAAGCCCATTTTCATATCATTTTAAGTCAAAACTTAAGAGCACACGTTAGTTACAAGGTCAACAATCTATTACATTCTTCCAAATATGACTACCCCTGAGGTTTGGCTAACTTATTCGAACATAGTTTCAAAAGACCAAGGTTGGTTTCTCAATCCTACTCTTCTATGTGGCTAATTTTCCCTTAAGACGGTCGTCATCCATCCATCATCGGGAACTGTCACTCCTATGACGACTCTAAGACTCAATAAAGCAATAAACTAGTCCTAGTCGGTTCAAAGGGACAATCCTCAGTAAAAGTACCGAAAGCAAACACTGAGGAACCCAAAATAAAAATTTAAAAATTTAAAAAAAATTCAACTAAAAACTAACACTAGACTCGATAAAACAGTAAACAACTATAGACAACAGAGACATATTACCCCACCCCACACTTTAAAAATAAGTACTGTCCTTAGTGCACAATTAAAACAAAGTATAGAGTTAAGAATACTCCATCGGGCCCCTAGGCCTCGTCGTCATCACCATCGAACACCATTAAGGCATTCGCTTCATCAGCGGCATCAGCAGCCTCCTCCTTATCCTCCATAGCCTTGTCAGCAGTAGGCTCATCATCATCCAAAGGCTCTAAAAAAGCGGGAGCAGACCTATATAGAAAAGCTGCACTCTCGACTAACGGATAGCGATCCGCTAAGGTCTCCATCTCCTCGTCAATAACAGGATGCCCCATATTCGCAACTACAGCTCTGCCATACCTAACATTTTTGCCATGACGCTGTCATCACAAGCTTGCTCTCTTGCGCAGACAAGACAGGTCCATAGGATGTATCTAGTTCGGGTGACATCTACTAACTTACCCATCAGATTCGGGTGATAAGCAACAGTCATTTCTACTGTTTCCTCTTCAATACCCTCAGCCCTAAAAAACGGGTGATCAGCCCCCCATAACAAAATCTCCATCGCAAATTGTTCCTAAATTTCATCATATTTTGCCTAAGGATTGCCCCAACATTAATGGGCATTCCCTTCATCAGCATATAGACCAAAACGACCCTATCCCTGGTCACCTCAGTTAAATGTTTGGCAGGCAATAGCACACTACACACTATCTTCAACCACACCCTACCAACCTGATTAAAGTTAGCAAAATTGAGGGTATTATGCCTCCCAGTATCCTTACTCCTCTCCCACCTAGCAGTCGAATCAACCCCACATACAGTATGTCGAATATCCCTATAACGAGGTTTATCCTTCAAGTTATTAAACTCATCTGGGTCACAATTCAGAGTACCTAACAACTCATTCAGAATTCGGGCTGAAAACTTGATATCTTCCCCCCTAACAGGCACAGTTTTGTATTTTGTTTCAGTTAGCCAATTAACATAAAATTCTCTCACTAATGTCAAATTGCAATCCCCCAAATTTTCAAAGATAAACCGCAAACCCAACTCATTAACAGTTCGATAGATATCAGGAAATTGCGACTACAACCTTACCTCATTCACAAATTTGTCGCAAATATACTTCACCTCTTGTTGACATGCGAACCATTCCCAGCCATACCTTTGCACAACCTTTTTGCCAAATTTTTGTACCGGTTCCCGGGTACTAGAGGACCCGAAAGTTTTGCCCTTTCTATTCCGCTTGGAACCCGCCACATTTGTTGCTTTTAGAGCCATCTCAACCTGTTAAGAAAAGAGAACTAAAGAAAAGAAAAGAAAATTAGAATATGAAGGGAGGGGGTCGGATTTGGGCAGTGGGGAGGGAGAAGGAGAAAGAAAAAAAATATGGAGAATGGGTGACCTTGAAGTGAAAGAGAAGTGGGTGGAGTGGATATGAGGTTTTAATGGAGGTGGATGGGGAGGGAAAGGTTTAGTTGTGAGTTTAATGGAGGTTTGTTAATGGGAAAAGAGAGAAGTTGAAAAGGGAGGATCATAAGAGTCGGAGAGGATTTGGGGTGGTGGGTCGGTTGAAATGAGAGAATAAGGGGAAGAATGAGAGAATTGGGGATTTAAGGGGTGGGTCGGGTTAAATTCGCATCGAAACTCGGATAAAAGAAATTTTTGGGCATTAGGGCGATGAGAGGGGCGATACGCCTCTCGGCGCACTGACGTGCGACGCCAGGCGCGGTGCGCCAACCAGTGCACCTGACTTTTTTTTATTTTTTTATTTATGCACTATTACAAGCTAAGTTACAAATAATGAAAAAAAAATCCTATATAGCTAAAACTAACATCTATTCTAAAAATTTAAACTATGATTAAAAAAATATTCAAGAATTCAAAGACGAACTATCTATCTATTACATATTGTTCATGAGTTGCCTCCCATGTAGCATTTGATTTAGCGTCCCGGCACGACGCAACTTGGATCATTCATCATTTAGCTCAATAGCTTCCCGATCACGATATGAATCCTCACCGAAATAGTGTTTCACCCTCTGCCCATTCACCAAGTAGGTAAGGCCAGTCTTACCTTTAAGTTCAACAACCCATGTTGTGTCATTCTGACCACTTCAAAGGACCACTCCACTTCGACCTTAGTTTTCCCGGGAATAACCTTAGTCTAGAGTTAAAGAGTAGTATATTATCTCCCGGATTGAAAGTACGAGCTACTATGTGCTTGTCATGCCACCTCTTCATCTTTTCTTTGTAAAGCTTGGCATTCTCATATGTGTGGAGCCTAAACTCCTCAAGTTCATACAGCTGATTCATTCTCTTTTTACCGGCTAGCTCGGGGTCTAAGTTCAACTTCTTTATTGCCCAATATACTTGATGTTCTAATTCCACCGGAAGGTGACATGATTTCCCAAATACTATGTGATATGGAGAAGTCCCTATTGGTGTCTTATACGCAGTCCTATATGCCCACAATGCATCATCTAGTTTATCAGACCAATCCTTCCTTTGCGCATTCACCATTTTCTGCAAAATTTGCTTCACCTCTCTATTCGAAACCTCCACTTGGCCAGTCATTTGAGGATGGTAAGTTGTAGCAACCTTATGACGAATACCATACTTAGCAAGAAGATTCTTAACAAGATGGTTAATGAAATGCTTACCTCCGTCACTTATAATTGTCCTTGGAATGCCAAAGCGAGTGAAGATGTGCTTCTTGATAAACTTTATCACCACCCTTGAATCATTGGAAGGAAGAGCTACAGCCTCCACCTATTTACTAACATAATCCACAGCAATAAGAATGTATTGGTTTCCACTAGATGGTGGGAAGGGACCCATGAAGTCAATACCCCAGACATAAAAAATTTCCACCTCTAAAATGTTACTTAGCGGCATTTCATGTCTTCTTGAAATAGTACCCAACCTTTGGCATTTATCACAACCCTTCACAAAAGCAATAAAATCTTTTAAAAACGAGGGCCAATAGAAACCAGATTGTAGTACCTTATGAGCAGTGCGCTCTCCTCTATAGTGACCTCCATATGGGCTAGCATGACAACTTTTGAATGAACCTCAGATTCCGGAATGCACCTTCTCACTACCCGATCTACGTCTTGCTTGAACAAAAATGGTTCGTCCCAAATGTGGAACTTGGCATCATGATTGAGCTTTTTCTTTTGTTGGGTGGTTGCACCCGGAGGATAATCGCCACTTACTATCAAATTCACAATGTTTGCATACCATGGCACTTGAGAGATATCTAAAACCATCAATTGTTCATCCGGAACTCTTCCCGGATTTGCTTACCTTAATTCACATGTGAATAATCCTCCAACCTAGATAAGTGATCTGCTATTTGATTCTCAGTACCTTTCCTATCTTTGATCTCAAGGTCAAATTCTTGGAGAAGCAATATTGTAACGACTCGGAAAATGATAGAGTGAAACTAGAGCCTCACATGTGAGTTTGGAGTCGAGAACTTAATGAAATGATTATATTTGAATTTGACCCAAAAGTTCTTAAAAATGTGCTTCGGAAGTTA